>JABYQQ010000009.1:1800000-1970191 GCA_022605405.1 Earliella scabrosa
TGAGTGTAGGTCACCTATCAAATCTAGACAAATTTCGTCTAGCCGTGTCCTCCACGCAGTGACTACTCTGGGAGCCTGCCTCATGTCTTGATGTCTTGGCTTACTACATCTCATTATGTCTCAGCCGTTACTGAACATTACCCCATGGCGCCTCCCGGTTCCCCCGCTATGACATCCGAGGATATAGGTGAGGTTTACCGTCTTCCGGGTTCCATGTGGCACATTGCGACCCTGGTCTTCATCCAAACCTATCTCGATGTACAAACTTGGATGCTGAAACTGCCGCACATTGTAGATTGCGTCAACCTCTATAAGCGTTGTTGGAAGACAGAGCGTCCTGTGTTCAAGGAAGAGCATGGTATCAAGCACCTCTGTGATGACATCCCCGTTTTCCGCGATTGGCTCCACCATTTGCGAATAGTCATGATACGAACCGAGTATGAGACACTATGGAAGACTATCAAGACTCAGATGTTGGAAGCCCACCATGGGGGCATGGTCGTTGTCGGACAGCCGGGCGTCGGTAAGCGAACCCAATTCTCTTTACAGCACGGCTCGCTCACCAACGTCGCTAGGCAAGTCCTTCTTCACGAGAGTCGCCCGTGTCCTGGCGTTACAGGATGGCATCCCTACCATCTTTTGCGACACAAAGGAATACTACTGGTATGCGGACGACAACGGTTGCAGAAAAGTCAGGCTGGACGCCTCAGACCCACACTCCATCCAAGCAGGCACGCTGGTGTTGGTCGACTCCTCGGCTGCTCTAAAGGCACCACCTAGCCGGTTTTGCACGGAAAACTTCCCAGGTTACATCGTCCAGGCCACATCTCCTCAAGAGGATCGTTGGAAAAGGTGGATGAAGCATCGTAATGGAGTGGCATGGGTCATGAGTCCGTGGCAACAGGACGAGGTCAAGTCACTGCAGTACGTATTTGAATGTCCTCTGCATATGGTCGCTCAAAATTTTCTCTAGGAAGTTCCTTGAGATCAAGGGCCGTGCCCTGTGGGTGCATAATCCCGAGTGGTACACTCCTCTTGAGCTGTTCGAGCTCCTCGGTCCATCGGCCAGAACATGCTTCACATCAAGTTACCAGCAGCTGAAAACGCTGCCCGCGGACGAGCGCGATGCAACGATACTCCCTTCGCACTTATTCGACAGTCCGGATGACATCGTGAAGGCTCTGACAAGCGGCACGGTCAGTCCCGCGCTCCAACAGTCCGACTTTGACATGTTGTGTGTCGCCACCAATGCGTCCACAAGCAACCCCGTCCTTCTACGCCCCAGGTTCAAATACGACATCCCCACTCCATATCTCCGGCTTCTAGCGGCGACACACTTCCGCAAGTTACCTAAGCGCAAGAGGCTGGAACTGTTCTTAAAAATCTCCTCCTCACCCCAGATCGCTGCGAAACTCCTTGAGCCCCTCGCGTTCAATCTCCTTGCAACCTAGGAAGGATTTTCCTCGTCCCCTCAGACGCGACGCTCACCTCCTCCCGTATCCCGTAGAGCTCCCGCACGGGCTCTGAGGAGGTCGTCGTCGTGATTGTCCTCTGGCCGTCCCAGGGACCGAGTGAGGGAACTTGCTGGGTCGACCTCGTGGTGAGAAATTTGAACGACTTGCATTGTTTCGGACATGGACTACACGGACGCACCTCAGCAATCACATAGTACACCTCGTGATCGAGAACGGCACAGGTCCTCCGAGCGTCAGACACAGGCACAGTCCGACAGCTTGCACCGAGTCCGAGTCCGCGATCACGTACCCCGTCCAGACGTGTCCGCACGTTTCTCCTCTTGCGCCGCCGCGTCGTCATCGTCGTTCTCCGTCGCACGGCGAGCATCCTCCTCCACCGCCTTCTGCTCGTCGTCCCGTCCGCTCGCCTTGCGCTTCTCCCTCTCCGCCTCCTCTTCGGCCGCAGCGAGAGCCTCTTCGTCATCCGAGCTGCTCGATCCGCTCGAGCTGACGCTCGCCTGGCGCACCAGGCCGGCCCCACCCACCCCGTTCTCCCCGCCCTTGCCCCGCGCGCGCCGCTTCTCCTCCTGGCGCTCCTTCTTCCATTTCTCGAGCGTCTCGTCGAACCCGTCCATCGCGCGGATCCGCCCGAGGGCCCCGAGGTTCGACGGGCCCGAGAGATAGTCATGAAGGACGGGGAGGAGGTCTTTGCGCGGGCGGTAGGTCCCCGAGTCGTTGTCGATCACGAGCTCGAACGCGGAGGGCAGGAGCGTGCTTGGGTCGTCCCGGCTGGAGTGTGGTGCCGAGTCGTCGTCGGAGGGATCATTGTCGGATGCGTGAGACTGGCCATGTATACGCCTAACGAAGAACTCGCCGCTGTATGCGACTTCGATGGCAACATCCGCATGCATGGTGTGTTTGCTGAGAAACTGTATTGCGAACTCGTCGCCGGTTTCCTGTACGGCGTGTTTAGCACGTTCCGGTCGAGATGCGAGCTGGACACGTACCGTGAATCGCCACTGGCCGTCAAGCATGATGACGTACGTGTACATCCGCCCCTCCTTCCCGTACTCCGCCATCTCGAGGAATTTTTTCGCGAATGCCGTATCTGGGTGATCCCTCCCTCCAGCACCTTTCCCGTCTTCGTGTCGGTCCTCGTCAACAACGCCCCATATCGTGTTCTTGTCCCACTTGTAGATGGCGCGGTGCTGCTCGCGTAGCGCGTGGTTCATGATCAACCCCTCGATGCCTCGCTTGCGGTACATGGCCTTGATGAGGGGCGAAAAACCGACATAGCGATGACGCAGGGCGGATGGAACGGGGCCGGCGAGCTGTAAGCGGTTCGCCTTGAACGACCGAATGGACGTGAGGCGGGTTGCGAGCGGAGAGAAATGCCGCACGAATATATCTGGGGCCAGTTAGCGCGAACACGAGCAAGCCAATGCGCGAATACGTACGGGGACCGAGCGTATATATGCGACCCGCCTCCTCCCCTTCCAGCCTCGGCGACGGCCCAAGCACGCGCACGCTGACGAAAACGTGCGGGCGCACCTGGTTCCCGACCCTCCCGCGCGTCATGAGCTTCGCGACGTGCGTCGTTACCCTCGTCCTCAGACTCCCGTGGCGTTTCGGCATCTTGTACTCCCTCTCGCCCGAGTCCCATCCCTCCTTCAGCCACTCCCCGCTGTCCGCCGCCGCCTTCACGCTCGAGTTCACTCCACGGTTCGGGTCTGGGAAGCGGAGGACGGTCTTGCCCAGCCGGTCGTCGTGGTTGCCTGGGTCCTCGTCGAGCAGGCGGAGTGTGAGCACGAACCCGAATGCTGGTATTCCGGCGACAATCCAGCGCGCATCGAAAACCGGGTCGAGCGTCCTGCGGATGGTCGCTGTGCGGAACGATATTGATTCCTTGTGCGAGTGGGGCGGTTCGGGAGAACCGGTGACAGGAGGGATGGGCGAGAGGGTAGCATGAAGGTAGGGGTCGCTCGAGAGCGTGTTCAGGTCGCCGATGGGTATGTTTGTCGCCCGGTGGAATATGAGTTCGCAGGTGTATCGGGGCGTGCTGGGTGGAGGCATGGCAGGAGCCTCTAGATGAACGCACTCCGCGACCGCGACGAAATATGTTGGTTATTTTGGGTTTACCACCTCCATGACGTCATGACCTTTGAACCTCTAAGTCGTCAATACTGCTGAAAAAGGAACAGAGGAGAACATAGAGGATCGGACTCCCATTTGAAAAGAGAATAGGGAGGACAACGTGGATAGACACGACGAGAATGGAGGGAAGGGACTTCGAACAACTAGGCTGCGAGCACCAGTCGACTCGGAGTCGCTGGTGGGCGCCTCACAGCTTACGAGTCACATGACAGGCCTTGGCAACTTGAACTTGAAGCTCGCGGACGAACCCATGGCAAGACGTCGACGAACCGCCATGCATACTTTGTTTCTTACCATCCGCCAGCTCGCACTGCAGTACCGAAGTCCCGACGTTCCCATGTCTCGTTGTTTATCTTGAGGTCAGTTCATAGAAGTTGAGTGGGAAGAGGAATCTGGCAAGACATTAGGTGTCGGTAATTATAGTACAGGGTTCGGAAGGTGGTCGTCAGTGCGCAACGCCAACTCCCGCTCCAGCCCACGTAGGCTAAATCTGGCTTCCAAGTCAGTCTCTCCATCCCAACGCCACCTGGGCATCACAGATTGATGGTTTACTAAACCCGGCTAGGGAGGGGTCTTTCCAAGCTTAACTAAACCCGAATTCCTTGTTGGCTTAGTCTACCAGTATCTCTACGAATACCTACCCTCCTACTTAATGCAGAAGGTAGTCTCCCCACCCGTATACGGCACAGTACTGGGCGCGCAAGTCCAGCCCCGGCAAGTCCCGGCCCCTTCCCTCGCGTACGTCATCAATCAACAGCGCCGTCGGAACGCGCCCCGCCCCTCGGCAACCTCGGCACGCGCCCCTCGCCGCGGCGCCCATCATCAGACGCCCTCCCGCCGCCGTCCCCAACGTCGAGCACGACGTTCCCGCCCCCTGCGCCCAATACTTGACCGTTTCCCCCCGTTTTTTTTGGTAACCGACGTTATTGAGGACGCGCTACACGATGGGCGCACTCTTGAAGCACATCGTGTGCCCTCTGTCTTCGCGTCGAGGTCGTAGGGACGAGTACGATTACATAAGCGCGCCAGAAGCACTAACACCGCAGACCGCGCCCAAAGCCCCGACCCGTTCTCCTTGGCAACTTGCGCCCATCATCAGTCGCCCCGCCGCCCTCGCGCCCATCACCTCTCAGTTCCTCCTTGGCACCGTGCTACCGCCATCACACCGCCGCCCTCACGCCCATCAGCCGCCGCCCACCCCCGCCGTTCCCGACGTTGAGTGCATCGTCCTAGTCCCATGCGGGCGTTTCGCCCCCGTTCCGCTTCGCCCTTTCTTCTAGCAGGGGTTGTAAGAGCCCTCGGCATGAAGATCATACACACACTAGTCGTGCAGTCTCCCATTGTAACTCATCTCGATTACACATCGTGCGCCACCGATTAACTAAGCGATACGTCAGACGCCGACGCTCGGCATCCCGCCCTCCGCCACCCGCCGCCCGTCTCTACGAGAAGGTCACCCGCCGCTCATGCACCTCCATCCTGCTGACCACAATGCTCTACATACGCCCCTTCTACCACCCCTCTGTTCGTCTCCCAGCTTGTACTCCGCCGATTTTCGCCACTATCCACGACAGCCGGGACGCAATTCCGATCCTCGCGCTTGCCGAACGCCATCAAGATCTCTGTCTTGGCCCCGCCCGCCGCGCCTCCATGCTCCCGACTCCACACCAGCACCATCGCGCTCCCTGCTCAGCGTGCTTACGACGCACAATCAATGCATCGGTGAGTGCATTGGCATGGTATAGAATATATGGATGCTGACAATCTCGTGGTTGCCAACATAGTGTTCAGTACGTGAGCGTTTCTCGACTGCCGAGATCGCATCGGTATGGGCCATAGACTGATGCGCTCTCCTGATGCCGCCCTCTAGATTGCGTCATCCGACACTTGTTCCTGTCCTGCCGCGCCGCGCCGATCGCCTGCATGCTCGGGGAGGTGTTTCTCCGCACGCAACGTGAAAGCTCACGCGCCTCAACACGATGGATCCCCACACCGTTAGCACCATCCGATGGGATAGATTCGATAGGATGTCTTGTACATAACTATAAGTACGGGTATGGATGGATTGCAGGCCTCAAGCAACCTCAAGTCATGGCTCGCAGCGGCAAAGGCGTATCACGGCGCGTTAGAGTGTCTCGGCCAGATGTCAGTTCGCTTCCTCATAACGCATCAATTCCCAACGCATTTGCGCCGAATGTATCGATAAGCTACGGTCCTGCCGCGTTGGGAAGTGTGCGGAAGACTACAGAAGAGTCCCTCACGAGGATAGAGAGCAGTGAGTAATGCATTAGATTGCTGTGTATGTAATACTAACACCGCCGCTTGTGAATGCAGCTTACGGCCGGGAAACGCGCAATGCTCTTGCTGATCTTCGAGGGGAGGAGTACGCGGACACGTTTGACAACACCTTGCATCAAGATCTCGGCCTCGCCAACCCAGAGTCCAGCGTCGACGAGAGCAACGAGTGGGAAGATGTAGTTGAACCGGCCCTAGAGCATGCGATCCGAGATCTGTTGAGCGTTCGGTGAGTCACCAGTAGCTCGGCTTGATGCTAATCTCACAATCTCTGTGTCCAGCACCACTACTCGCCAATACAAGGATGCCAGAACATGGAGGCAACGTAGACAAAACCTCGACGCCAACTGGAAGAACGCCCTTCCAAAACTCACCACGGCCTACATGGAATGGCGATACGACTCACCGACATCGCCGGATCCCGAAGTCCTCCCATCAACTGTTGAGATCGACGTCCTCGATATCTATAGCACCGCCACTACCGCCGTTATCAAACGCTCTGACCGGTCTTTTGCCGAAGATCTAGTGCTTCACGGTTTCCTTGGCACATCTCCTCTCCATCCAAGCCTCGCCATTTCCCTGAAGACTCTGGAACTGTTTCGCTGCTTACGCATCTTCAAGCCATCGTTCAGCGCGGAGGCATTCACAAAGCTGCTGTGTTACCTGTATTATGTGAACGCCTTTCCTGCCCTGCTGTACCTGACGCTGACAATCACATTCAGGTACCATACCGCCGGCACTATCGTACCGCGATCTCCGACGTATTCGACATCTACCTGATGATGCGTCGTGACGTCAGACGACAAGTCATGCATGTGTTTGGGCGGGATGCTCCGGACTGGCGGCCTCAACACGCCTGTGCGGCATGCACATACAAGGTTTGTCTCTCTCCTTCAGCCTACTTATCAGTATTGTGAACGTGCGATAGCTCGCAGACGAGCCTCCGGCCACATTTGATAGGCTGGTTTGCATGGACGGGAATAATTCGCTTAAACGGATCGCAACCTCCGGTGGTCGCGAGGTTGCCGATCTTCGCGTCTATGAAGACAATGATTACTTCCTTCCGCGAGAGTACGTCGACTCTTTCGCAGGCGAAGTCAAGTCCCGCTCAGTCAAGAAGCCAGTGCTGAAGGAGAAACCCGGGCTCGCGCCTGACCCAGGGGAGGCTGAAGAAGATGGCGACCCAACGGACGGCGCGCACGCGACCGGCGCGTGTGCTTCCAACTGGAAGGCAGCAGCGGCTGACGAGAAGAAGAAGATGTGGGCGATCTATGATGAGACCGGCATCTTCGCCAGCGCATGTCGGCACAGCTTCATATTATGGATCGCGGACATGGTACGGAGCGGAGAACTGTAGGTGCTTGGCATCATCCCATTTCCCGAGTGGACTGACGTCATCACTTGTAGCGCCAAATACGCGATCGCCATGGTCGACAAGATCAGCACCTCGCTCCCTGGCAAGAAGAGTGTGGGCTATGACATAGGCTGCGAGTTCACCGCCACGGTGCGGAACAGCTCCATTGGCCCGGCCTTCTTCAAGTCCGGCTCGCGCTTCTGCGTCCCCGCGTTCCACGGGTATTCACACGAGTACGACTGTCAGGTGAAGTTTCACCCGAATCGCATACCTGGCATGGGTCTTGAGGACCTAGAGACCATGGAACGTATATTCAGCAATTCGAACCAACTTGCCTCGGTCATTCGCTACGCCTCGCCGTACCGCCGGCGAGCTCTCATTGCACTCTTCTTCGAGCACTGGGATGAGGAACGCCACGCATCTCTGGCGCAGATGCTGTACAACAACTACCGGCAGGCCCTCGAGATCATAACCGATAAGACGCCGGTGCTCCGGGAGACCATGGAGACACTTGAGATCACGGATCAAGATCTCGGGCGATATCTGGAGGAAGAGCGCATCTACTTCACCACGCTGCAGGATGAGGACCCGGACGACCTCCGAGATATCTTGTACGTCGATGCCCTGAAGAAGCTCGCCACTGCTAAGTAAGGCTCCTCGCTCCTACCATGCTGCGCTTGCTGACATGCCCTCAGAGAGGAATACAAAGCCGTCTCGGGGCAGTACTATGACCGCGTCGCGCGAGCCGGGGAGCGCGCGGATGCCGCCAAGGACGCTGACACAGCCCCACCGCCGCTGACGTTCATGGCCCCGCACAATGGGCCCACTAATTACGACTCCGATCTGTCGGTGACGCGTAAGCTCGAGACCCGGCGGCGAGAGCTCCAGGCAACGGTCGACAACCGTGAAGCTGACGTCAGTGCGATCGAAGTTCGCTTCGGCATCGAGAAGAGATGGGAGCCCATGGACTCGCAGTACCAGAACGCCCTTCATTACGTTGCGACGCGTGAGTACCAGCGTGCGCTAGGCAAGCTGCAGCGGCTTGTTGTACAGCGGCTCTTTGAGCTACACAAGTTGAACTTGGCGCAGACAGGTGAACTTGACATTCGTCCCCTCGGTGATCTTGCGCACTGATCCTTGGGCCGAACAGGATATAAAGCGCGCACCTACATAGCGAAGAACCTTCAACGTCGCTGTCAATCGATCCGGACAGCTGTCAAGGCATATAACGACGCCGCCGCCGCTCTCAACCCGCCTCGCGAGCCCCTCGATTGGTCTACGGCCTCTCATTACAGTTTCTTAGAGGAATTCGCCCTTCTGCGCGACACCCGCAAGGATGCACGGGTTCGCGATCAACCGTGGGCTACTCCCGTTGTTCGCGAACTCATGCGCCTCTCAGAACGCATCCATCGCGCTCACGAAGAGGTCCGCAACTTGAATCGGGAGCTACGCCGCGTTCACACGTCCATTCGCGATGAGGAGCTTCTCTTCGCGACCGTGCTCGAAGAGCTCCGTCATCAAGACTCCACCCTCTTCGGAGCAGTTGCGGAGTATGTACGGCACCGGCGCGCGGCGAACGCACGTAATATGGTGTACATCGAGGCAACTTACGCGTTGCCGGGCTTCTCGGGCAATCCGACTCCAGGACATCGTGAGGGCGGTTCTCTCCCTGCGCTGCTGCGCCAGTCTACCTTAGGCAATCTGTTGGACCAAGAGATGATAGCGGTGAGTCAAGAAGAGGAAGTATCACCAACTTTGGATGAGGACGACTTCACCAGTGAAGAGATCACTGGGTTGATGGACTATCTAGCTACATTGACGATGTAATTCTGTATGATTCTGCCCCAAACGAGGGCTTCTCATGCTTAGGGCATATTCATTGTTACTTAGAGATGTCGCCTTCCGAAATTAGTGACAATAGGGGTTGTGGTTCCAATGCGACGTTCGAGCGCAGGAGGGAGGTTGGGCTATAAGACGCGTCTAACATTGCATACCTCACAATTTCTTATTCCCACATGACATTCTACACACTATAAAGGGCATAGGATGGTCTGTGTGATACATATGGTTTATACAATCATGAGTTTGAGAGGATACAGTACTGTGAAAGAACGTTGCATTGAAATGTCAACGTTACGGGAGGTCCGTTCATGAATCTCGTTTGCCATTTGCTCCGTTCGTGAACCCAATTTCTGCACTACAAGGTGTGACACCCTAACCTGGGATATATGGGTATCATTCGAAAGCCACAACAAGTCCGAACTCATTCCAACAAATTTCGGACATAACAGACGACATCGCAAGCCTGTAGCACGGTTTTTTCCTCATTGTGGCGCGGAATCGAGGGCGATCCAGCGAGCGCTAGTCATCCGATCGCAACTTGTCTCTCGCGATCTCTGCCTCCGATCGCTTCATCTCTTTCTCGACCCCTCACATCCGCGGACATCGACATGACGGGAGAGTACGAGGGACCGTTCTTTGCGGTTCTGGGTGGGAAGGAGACCGAAGTGGTGCCGAAGCATCGGTGAGTGGCAGGATGCTTCTTATTACTTCCGAACTTCTCTCACGAGATAGCAGCCCCGCTGGAGTCACTGGCAATTACAAGCCCCTTCTCCCAGTGATTGTCGTGTGTACGACGAAGAAAGATGCGGAAACGGTCCTCAAACTTAACGAACTGATCTTCAACTCGGTGGCCCCCGACGATGCTCACTCAATGATCTATCTCTTGCAAGTCGAGTTGGACGCCCTCAAGCTGGATCTCGACCATCCGTTGCCGATGTATGCGGTTAGGGCGGGAGCATACCCTGGTATCTATTGTGGATTCGATTGGTGCGTTTGCAATCTGTATATCACTATTCACGTTGTGGCTAACGTCCCACAGGAACGCCCTCGATTTCACCCTCGCCCCATGCAAAGAGGTCCCCAATCCGCGATGGCAGAAGTACGAGAAGGGAGACCTCAAAGCAGCCATCGCGTGGATGCTGAGGAAGCCCGGCGCAAAGCTGCCGATTCTTCCCGCGGGCGTGCCCATGCCCCCTCCTCCCCAACGTCCCAAGCAGCTGCGGTTCGACCTCTCGAACCTCTCGCTTGGCGAAGCCCTGGAGGAGCGTGGGCCCGCGAACCCGTCCCGCCCGTCCAGCCCCGTCAAAAGTGTCGCCGGGACGTCCTCCCGTTCGGCCAGCCCTGTGAAGGGGATACTTTCCCGTCCGGCGACCACTCGGGCGTCGCCCTCCGTCGCCGTCATGAGTGCTGCTAGTGAGTCATCAATCTCCTTTTCTCAACTTGTTGACAAACACCCCGCGCGCAGGCCCTGTCTCTTCAGCAGCTTCTTCCTCGACGGCCACCCCGACGTTGACGAACACCCTGCGCGCGGGCCCCGTCTCTTCGTCAGCGACGGCCGCCCCAACTGCGTCCATCAGACCCGCGGGCGCCACATTTGATTTACCACCGCGTAAGCCGAACTCCATCATCTTTAGTGCCACGCCGATAACCCCATATCAGCATTCCATGCAGACCCGGTCCTCGCCATGCTGCGACGCTTCATCCGCCCGCCCATTTCGATGGCGGCCGCCGTCAATCCCAACCTCCCCGCCATCAGTTTCGGCCCCACTGCTGACGAGGCGTTCATGAACATCGGGTTGGACGGCGAGCGCCTCCTAACCCTGCTTCAGGTCCGCGTCCACTCGCACACTATTGAGACGTTCACCCATCACGTTGGGTTGTTGCTGGGCTGGGAGACGCGTGACGCGATCGTAGTGTGGAACATGTTGCAGATGCCGGAGTTGTAATTTTTTTTGTCTTGGAGAGCCCCCTCTCTTGTGATGCGGTAGTAACGATCGGCCGTCATTCTCTCCGCCACTCGTCACGTGTAGAACCTTATTCTGTTGACCACGAATGCCCCTTAAATATGGAAATTGAACCACCAAGTTGTGATGTCCGCATAGTCCCCTTTCCCCCTGTCATGGCTACGACAAAAAACGACGTCCTTACCCGCCGTCTAGGCCCCAGCGCACGCAAGACCAACCCTCGTATTCGCTTCCCATGGCGGGTCCGAAAACGCCGTGCACGTCCGGCCCTGACCGAGCAGGAGAAGCAGGACCTGAAGGACGCTCGGGAGCAGAGGAAGCAGCAATTACGCGACGCGCTCGTTGCGGCCCGCGACGACATCTGGAAGGCCGCCAGTGATATGCAGAAGACTTTCGGGGGGCACAAGACGCCATACTACTTCCGTATGATCATGCAGAACGTCCTCGGGATCAAGCGGGAGCCTCGCAAGCCCAGCCTCTGGAATGCGTTCGTCAGTCTCGAGCTGAAGAAGCTCAATGCCGGTACGTGGTTAACTGCTACTCAACGTCCAACACCGCGGATTCTCATGGTGCCGGACATTTAGCTCCCACAACCGACGCCCCTCAACGCGTCAATTCCCTAGCCATCAAAGAACTTTCCGCGCGCTGGAAAGCCATGTCGCGTGAGGAGCAGGAAGAGATAGCAGGCGAGGAGCTCAAGAACCTTATCGAGCGTCAGAAGAACAAGACTCACGGCGTCCAAAACGTCACCCAGAACGCCTGTAATGATGTGCGCGCGACGCTTGCGAGTGTCTCCCGTCAGGTGAGTGTCCATCCCAAGTTTGTAGATTCATCATGCAGATGCCAACACGGTCCCTGTGTATAGTTGGAGGAGCTCCATGGGCGGACAGAGCACGAGTTCATTCTGTTCGCTGTACGGCCGGGCATTGACGACTATAACCCACCCTACGTCATCTACTCGGGCGAGCGCATGGCGGACTGTCTGAAGCTGCTGACCAAGCACTCCGTTCAAGACGTCGCCGTAAAGTTGGAGGCGTACTGTCTCCTCGGAGTAGAAGGTACGCCGACTAGGCGCTCTCGAGCTTCCACTGGGGTTCACAACACTCATCTTTCCTTGCTTATTAGGTTTGACCAACTCCGCGCGCGAGGAAACCGTCAAGCTCAAGCACGAGGTCAAGGAGCTCATCCTTCAGAAGCTGCGTACGTCTCACATCCCCCCATGTACCGAGATCCTCAGCTGATGCGCGCGTCTCTATTCAGAGGCTGCATGCAAGCGCTTCTCGATCCAGAAGATGTTCTATGTCAACTTTGAAGAACACATCACTTTGCGCTTCGGGATTTACGTGAAGAACTGGCCCTTGAAGAAGTTCGCTGCCCCAGGATCTCTTTCGCGCGTCGAGCTCCAGGTCTTGTTGAACGCATGGAAGAACGACGTCACGCAGTTTTGCGAGCTGTCCGACGATGAATGGAAGAAGTGGCGCGAGGCCTACAGCGAGGGACGCGCAACTGCGTTCGTCAATGGTAGTTCGTCCCCTATTCTCTCCCCACCTTCAACCTCCGCCGAGTCCCCGCCCGCGCCCTTGCCCTCGTCCTCCGCCGACTCCGCGACGCGCGCGCCTGAATTGCCATCCGACGATGGCGCGCCTGCATCTGCACCATCGCCCTCGCCTGCGTCCACGTCCGCACCCGCTCCCTCAGACTCGCGCGCTTCTGCCTCCGCACCCGCACCCGCACCGCGCCCGGACGTTCCTGAGCCCACGCCCGCCACGCCCCCGCCCCCGCCCGCGCCTGCACCTGCATCAACCCCTCCGCCTCTCACTTTCAACTTCGTAAACGCGGTCACCAGCGCGGACGGCTCTGTTGTTGTGATGAAGACCACCAAGCGCAAGACGCGGGCGGACAAGGGTTCTAGTAAGCCCCGCCCTCGGAAGCGCGCGCGCACCGAGAACACTGCACCATCGTCTTAGTCTGTTTGTTTTTGTGGGACCGTTGTGAACTCATTGTATGTCTCGCGTATGTAATAGTTATGTTATGTTCAATCTCCCGCTCGGCTTGACATTTCGTAATCGTGGGAGTTCATGAACTTTCATGCAATTCACAGGCGCGCATGCCTAGTGATGGTATGCTGATAGAACGGAGTTAAACGCAGTACATAGTTATCTATACAACGCAGCTACATGATGAGTAGGTCTGGGGCGCCCTCTCGACAGCGGCAGGACGGCGCAACGGTGGGCGGGCGTGAGCGCGAAGGTAAGCCGCTGACTTGGCATCAACGTCGGCACGGACCTGATGGAAGTGACTGATGCGCACTTACCTGAGGCTATGGAATACCAAGACGGCGCAAAGACTTGCTGAGTGCGCAAATTGATTGCATAAGTTGGAGTGGGATAGAGAGATAAGTGGTCGGCTTGATGCTACAGTGTCAGAAGGGACTGCGTGCGACATGGGTTGTGGAGAGACTCAGAGCGAGAGGGCGCTCACGGAGACTCACCGCTGGGGACGAAGATGACGGATTGGCCGAGGTACGGCGACTTGGCGTGATGCATGACACCGTGCCGAGACCTGTCTCCGCAATGGCTTGAAGGCCAGATCGCCGGTAGACGAGCCCCAGCAGGCGGAGCAGGGAGAGCGTCGAGCGAGAGATGAGCGGCGGGTTATCACTGCAGCAGAGAGCAGGCGTCGGGGTTGCATGTGAGCGGCGGGGGCGATGGGGAGACTGGCAGTGGAGGCATGGGTGTACGGGTGCTGCGGCAGGGGGGTCCGAGTCGGCACAACATGGGTAAGCTAATGTTGTGATTCTTGCTTACCGTCAGTATAACACTAACACGCGGGGTAACAACCTCGGCTAAGAGCAACAGTGGCGCGAAGCCGGTCCGAAATGCGCACGGGCGGGGCGCGGCGGTGGACGGTGAGCACGACGACGGGCGTGGGGGGCCTGGATCATGGGCGCGATGGCACCAGGTGTGATGGCGGCGGCGGCGCGACGGTGCGAAGGAGAAACCAGAGGAGAGGTGACGGGCGCGAGGACGGCGAACGATGGGCGCGAGGGCGGCGGACAATGGGCGCGAGGGCGGCGAACGATGGGCGCGAGGGCGGCGGGGCGACTGATGATGGGCGCAAGTTGCCAAGGAGAACGGGTCTGGGCTTTGGGCGCGGTCTGCGGTGTTAGTGCTTCTGGCGCGCTTATGTAATCGTACCCGTCCCTACGACCTCGACGCGAAGACAGAGGGCTCACGATGTGCTTCAAGAGTGCGCCCATCGTGTAGCGCGTCCTCGATAACGTCGGTTACCAAAAAAAACGGGGGGAAACGGTCAAGTATTGGGCGCAGGGGGCGGGAACGTCGTGCTCGACGTTGGGGACGGCGGCGGGAGGGCGTCTGATGATGGGCGCTGCGGCGAGGGGCGCGTGCCGAGGTTGCCGAGGGGCGGGGCGCGTTCCGACGGCGCTGTTGATTGATGACGTACGCGAGGGAAGGGGCCGGGACTTGCCGGGGCTGGACTTGCGCGCCCAGTACTGTGCCGTATACGGGTGGGGAGACTACCTTCTGCATTAAGTAGGAGGGTAGGTATTCGTAGAGATACTGGTAGACTAAGCCAACAAGGAATTCGGGTTTAGTTAAGCTTGGAAAGACCCCTCCCTAGCCGGGTTTAGTAAACCATCAATCTGTGATGCCCAGGTGCCCAACGCATGTTGTGTCCAGCATCCGCTCGAAGTCGGAGCGCCCTTGGTCGCAGGCCACGTTGCGGTTTGCAGAGTCTTCATATGCATGGCAGGACGTCAGCACGTTCTGATCTGTGAGTACAATTTCATATGATACCATGGCCACCCAGCATAGCACGCAACAGCCTATGTGCCGGAAGGCGTGAAGGAGGAGTCATTTTTCGACCCTACAGACCGTCCCCGCCCTCCGCCTCCCGCGCCGCCAAGACTACGACAGACTTCCAATAGAACAGTTTCTTACTGCCACACCTTCGAGAGTTACACATACCGTCAGTGATCCTGATCCTTTGAGATGTGTATGGCCGAGCTGATAGCCTGGCTGCTGAGCAGATCGTTCAGTCTGACGGGAATTCGAAATCTCCGAGTCTGCTATTCCAGTCACACCAGTGCATCGCGGCAACGGGGTGCAGTGGTTCAATCGACTCGTCCCCGGCGGCATCTCTGATGTCAAATTCTGACCTTCATCGACTCCTATCATGGCTGTGCGGTTCGACAAAACAAGCAACTAGGACGACCGCAGCTTTCCGAAGCTTTATGGAACGTTGTGCGGGCGGCGCCACACTCCCAATACAGCGGCGCATCCAACGGGCACATCTACCCGAATCGCTACCGACTCGCTAGATGGCTGACTCGGTCCATTGTCATCGCGGTGTCATCGGCGTGCCCCCCATGAGGCAGTGAGTCAATCCACACAGCCGCGCGCCTGACTCTTGCCTGACGTGGACGTCAACGAGAGATATAAATGAGCAGAAGCCTATCCTGCAGCAACCTCATCTTCCTTCCTCAGCACCACCACACCGAACTCGCACACCATGGACTCCGCCGGTAGCAGCAGCAGCGTGCCCTCGCCCGGTGCATCGACCCCGGCCACATCGCTGGCGACAACCGACGAGCTTGCGCCACTCACGCTCGACATCAAGTACGTCGACTCGAAGTACGACGAGGAGAAGAGTGCATGGGAGTACGAAGATACGGCGAATTATGACGTCCCCGCGGAGCTCGTGCAGCCTGTTGGCACGCACACAACGGACGAGAACGACTCGTGGGACAAGTACTGCTTCGTCGTTGTGCGCAAGTACTCGCGCAGTGAGGAGAACCGGAAACGCAACATCTCCTTCGCCATCGTCCTCAAGAGTCCCCACCTGCGCTCAGCCTGCCAGAAGGTGATGGGGAATGTGCGCGGCATCTCATGGCTCTCGGAGCCACTGGAGGTATGTGAATCGCGCCCATTGATATAATATGGAGGTAGCATGCTGATGCCACTGCATAGCTCGAGATCAAAACTATCATTACATTCTTCCCGAAGCTGGAGGCATATGAGCAAGAACTCATCGCACGCACGCGCACCGAGGAGGAAGAGCGCATGCTCGCGTCGCTCCGCGTCTTCCTTGACTATATGCGGAGGAACTACAAGCAGACCCTCGCGCGCATCTCCAGTCTCGTCTCACACGGCGAGATCACCTTCGACCTGCTCTACGCCATCCTTGTCCCCGGGACTATCATCATTAAGCGCGATACCGTCACGCGCGAGACACGCGCCGTGCGCCTCCTCAACGCGAGCAAGCAGGTCACCTCGTGCGGGCAGTTCTATCGGCTGAGCTGCGAGTGTCTCGAGGAGATCGCGACCGAGAACGAGGACGACAACAAGACGATCGGGTGGTCTGACGCCGACGAGACGCAAAAGGTCAGGCGGTTTGGCTGGGTGGGGCACGGGGTGTCTATCGCAGACTTCAACGGTGTGGAGAAGATCAGCGCTTTGAGCGCGTTTCCGATACAATACCACCCGGACACGGCTGCGATCAGAGCGATGCTGGTCGCGCGTGGGCGGAAGTGGGCGTCGCTCACGGGCATGCACCATGTTCAGTACCGCGGTGGGGCCGGCCGCTGGGAGTGGGTGGGTAACAACCAGAAGCTCACAAAATACACGGTGAGCTAGCTTCTGTATCGCGCATCAGACTGCTTTACCAATCTCCACTTCAGGTCCAGTCGCGCATCATGATCGACAAGGCAAGTTTCGGTCGTGTCGACCCAGACTATGAGCTGCCCACGGACTCGGACAACATGTTGGAAGGACGGCACACCCCCGAGTCTCTCACCGAAGACGAGCTTCTCCTCGCCTCGCCCATTGTGTATGGGTTCAGCTTCGCGGACAAGTTGTGGCGTCAGTATCCTCGAATCATCCACTTCCATAGCAAAGCAATGCTGACTACTTGGTTTTCCAGTCGAGTACAACGTGAACCACGTCGCACCCATCGAGTGGAACGACGAAGCCTTCGCAGGGCTCGTACTCCCAGGGGAGCGCAAGACGCTCCTCCGCTCGCTCATCGAGGCGCACGGCCGCCTCGCCACGAGCGGCGCGGGCGGCTTCGACGACTTCGTGCGCGGGAAGGGCCAAGGTCTTGTCATCAACCTCTTCGGTCCCCCAGGTGTCGGCAAGACGCTTTCCGCAGAGGCGACAAGCGAGCACCTCCGTCGCCCGCTGTACATCGTCGGGAGCGGCGACCTCGGGACGTATGCGAACGAGCTGGACGAGCGGCTGGGGAAGGCGTTCGACCTCGCGGCGTGCTGGAACGCGGTGCTGCTGATCGACGAGGCGGACGTGTTCCTCGAGCAGCGCTCGCTGCACGACATGGAGCGCAACGCGATGGTCGCCGTCTTCCTCCGGCACGTCGAGTACTACCGCGGCATTCTCTTCCTGACGACGAACCGGATCAAGACGTTCGACGAGGCGTTCCTCTCGCGAATTCACGTCGCGCTGCACTTCAGCGAGCTGTCCGTGGACACGAAGGGCAAGATCTGGCGCGCGTTCCTCGCGAAGGCGGGCGTCGACACGAGCGACGTGTCGGACGAGCTCATCGAGCGGCTCTCGCAGCGCGACATCAACGGGAGGCAGATCAAGAACGCGTGCAGGACGGCAACGTCGCTCGCGGTCAGCAGGAGCGAGAAGCTGCGCAGCGCGCATCTGGAGGAGGCGCTGAACGCGATGGAGCAGTTCATGAGCGACTTCGCCAGCATCCAGCAACAGCAGGAGACGGCGTGATTCGGGGATATTGCACTTGTATACCATAGACCGGACTTGTAGCAACCCGTGTAGCATGTATCATATACCCAACGACAAGCCTGGCAATACACTCTTAGAGTTGCCAACACCAACTTGCCTTTCATGCAGTCTGCGCATACTCTTGACGTTTGAGTGACATTAGAATGATCTCGAGTAGCGAGCACAGGTGAACAGTAAGTGTACGTCTTTTCCTACTTGGGTGAGATGCGAGTGGTGGCTGCGTGCGAAGTGTTGGGGGTGATACGATGCGATACGTGGAGTGGTGGTACGTGTAGCGAGAGTATTAGGGTATACGATATGATGATGAATCTAGTGAGACTGAGGGATGTAAATGCGAGTGGTGGTAGATGAAGCAATAAAGTAGAGGGTACGATCATTCATGCATCTAGATATGCGTCCGTAGCGCGAAGTGTTCGATGATACCGAGAGGAACCGTCGCTCAGCGAGGTTCCTGAGAGCGATGGAAACCGATGCCGCTGCCCTTGAGTTCTGCGAGGAACTCCTCAACCGCGTCCAATGCCTCCTCCACATGGCCATAGCACAACTTTTCGCCCCTACTGAGCGCAAGTGACGTCGCAGTCCTGCACGCGTTCTTGATCTGGCGTCCATTGAGCTCGCGCAGCGCGAGTTCTTCGATGCGAGAGTCCGACATCTCGCTCGGCTCAATGCCCGCCCTCGCGAGGAACGCGCGCCAGATCTGGGCCTTCGTCGACGTCGAGAGCGCGCCAAAGTGCAGCGAGACGTGTATGCGCGAGAGGAAGGCCTCGTCAAAGGTCTCGATGCGGTTCGTGGTGAGGAACATGATCCCGCGGTAGTGCTCGAGGTGGCGGAGGAAGACGGCGACCATCGCGTTCCGCTGCATGTCGTGCAGCGAGCGCTGCTCGAGGAACACGTCCGCCTCGTCGATGAGCAACACTGCGTTCCAGCTCGCCGCAAGGTCGAAGGCTCGGTTGAGTGCCCTGTCCAGGTCGTCCGCATCCGTGCCGAAGTCGCCGCATCCGACCACGTAGAGGGGGCGACGGAGGTGCTCGCTTGTGGCTTCTGCAGAGAGCGTTTTCCCGACACCAGGGGGGCCGAAGAGGTTGACGATGAGGCCTTGGCCTTTCCCTGGGACGAAGTCATCGAAGATCATCTTGCCGGTGGCATCAGTGCGACCGTGTGCGTCGACCAGGGAGTGCAAGAGCATCTTCCTCTCAGCGGGAAGTACGAGGTTGGAAAATGCCTCGTTGTTCCAGTTGATGGGGGTCACATGGTTGACATTAAACTCGACTACACGTAGAGCTGTCAGTGTGTGTCCCGTCGAACTAGCAACGGCACTTACACCACCGCCTATTGTTTAAGCTGAAGCCATACACGATGGGGGATGCCACTATGAGCTCGTCGTCCGTTAGCAACTCAGCGCTGTTGCGCAATCGTAGCACTTTGTTTGACGAGGGTAGGTCGTAGTCGCCATGGGTCCGGCGGAAGCTCGCCTTGTCGACCATGATCCGCGACTTGACCTATGTATGAATTCGTCGCTAGTCTAAGCAATTCTGCAAGAGAGAACTCACCGTGAACCTGCGGAGTTTATAGTCTCCGCCAAACCAATCCCACCGAGCGACTGCGCCATCGTAGTGGACGTGGTGAGCACCGTGGAGTGCCGCCCACTTCTTACCCCGCACAAGGAGTGATGCAGTCATCGCCGCAGGGTCCGAGCAGTACTGGATGGGATATGCACTGAGCTTGGCGATTTTTTCCACCCCGTCGAACTCTGTGATCGTCAGTTTGTTCGACACCCAGCAGAACTTCATATCCTCGTTGTCCGACCAGTCGATCTCGATCTCGTCCTCTTCGCTGTCCTTGCTTACGACTTCCTCTAGGCTATCGCATTCCATCGTGTAGCGCCATTGTCCCTCCTTGTTCTGGTGTTTCGTGCACCTGCGGAGCCGCAACGCCCGTACTTCGTACGTGATAGGACATCGCTTGATGACAATTAACCCAGGGATGAGAATGGCGTAGAGCAGATCGAAGGTAATCTCGCCATTCGACACCAGGCTAGATATGCGTGCCAGGGTTTGTTGATAGTGTGTACGCATGTACTCCAGCAAGACGCGGAGGGAAGCGAGTATGCGCTCCTCTTCCTCGGATCGCACGCGAGCCGTAAGGTGCTGCTCGTACTCTTCAAACTTCGGGAAGCACATGATGATTGACTGCGGGTCCAGCTGCCAGACACGATCAAGTCAGAGTGCGAACGGTCTTCAGGTAGCTGCCAGACATACTTCGAGCGGCTCCGATACCCACGAGATACCAGGCAGTTCCGCCATGACGTCCTTACACGCGGTGCGGAGGTACGGGCTCTTGATGACGATCCTGAACGAGACCGTGCTCTTGCGCTTGTCCTCTGGGCGGGAATGCTTGCGCACGACCACGAAACAGTACTCATGCCACGAGTTCTTGTCGTCCGTCGTATGAGTGCCCACGGGCTGTACCAGCTCCGCGAGAACCGGCTTGGCAGTATCTTCATATTTCCATGCGCTCTCATCCTCGTCATAACGTGAGTCAACATACTTGATGTCGAGCTTGAGAGGCGCTAGCTCCTCCGTTTGGGACAATTCCGGAGTCGTTGACTTCGTGGCAGCAAGAGATGATGCGCTCCTGGAAGCGACCGCTGATATGGAGTAGGGATGAATCTACGGAGACGGGAAAAATGAATCAACTGAGCTACGTCTCGCATGTCACATCTAACCTCCAATTAGCAGGTGAGTGGTGACTTACCCCACGGTAGAACGATGACTTGCAAGCCACGGGACCACGCCAGGAGAGGAATCTCCATGACAATGCCAGACCAAAGTCTCTACGCCGGAGCGAGCACTGGGGTCTATCACGATCGATTCGAGTACTCGCATGACAGTGACTAGAGAACCATCCGCGCAGTTGGCCTGTAGACCAATAAAATCAATGTCACGACACGGTTGTAATAAGCAGACTCCGTCACCTCTCGTGCTTGCTCCGAATGGCCTAGTAGGCATACGGCTTCGAGGCCCGGCCTGTCGAAGAATAGAGAACATGTTCATGACCAGGGGCTGAGCCCCGCGAGTAATGACCGGTCCTGACCACTCCTCTATGCAGACATCAGCTCACAAACCGTTAGAGATTGAGGATAGAGATCTAGTACTGGACGTGGAGGGTCACCTACACCTGAGGAGACAGACGCTATACAAATCGAACCGTGGGTAACTCACATTAGGGCAGGCTACTACCGCTTTTTCGATGGCGGATTGCCTCGTCTTGGAAGTCAAACGTTGCACGTTGAAGCTTGCAGTATAAGATTGCTGAGAACAACATGGACTCGAACTGTCTGTCTACGTTTGTCGTCGTTCTCCAGTTACGAGTAAACGTAGGTGCCACGGGGTTAGGGTCAGAAACATCTCAGGCGCCCATTATTGCCACGTGGAGCACACATGAACGCCTCTCGGAGCCCGTGAGTCCCGTCGACCACCACGACTATGGGCTAAGTACTTTCGATTCTGCAGACTGCGCACACACACGGCTTGCACGACTACGTGCAAAAACGCGACGACGTAGAACATGTGGAATCGTACAGTCACGGCGCCGACTCGGAACAATAGTATGGGCTTCTCTTCCTCTTGGCTCTCGGACTAACGTGAAGTTTCCCAGGTAATTCTGCAGATCTGCTGCCCTGTACTGGACTCGCAGGCAGCGCCGACAATGAGAATCAGAAGCCTGATGCTTTGTTTGTGGGAATTGGGTTGCATATATGTACTTTCGGGCCTCAAGCTGGGGTTGCGAACTTGCTGAAGACACCCACATCCTCCTGCCCAACAGCTCAGTCGAGTTAGCGATGCCAACCGCCCCCGTTGACAACACAGGCACTGTACTCTACTATGAGGACAGCGGCGCACCAGCTGGATCGACAGACTATGTCACCCTTGTTCTCATCCACGGAACATGCTTCCATGGCGGTATGTGTACAGTCATCTTGGCGGCGACCGTTCTCTGAAATTGTGCACTAGCCGTCTTTCGACCCCTCATACCGTATGCTGCGAAACGCAATCTTCGCCTCATTCTGCTCAATACTCGCGGCTATCCTGGATCGACGCCGTACTCTGCGGACGAGCTGGGGTGTCTCCAGGGCAATCGTGAAACCCGGGAAGCTGCACTGCGGTCGCGCGGCGTTGAGCTTGCGACGTTCCTGCGCTGGTTGATTGAAACGGAACAGATTCCTGCGAAACAAGTGATCCCGGGCAGCACGTGGCCCGTTGGCGGTCTTTCTGTGCTGTCGTGGTCAAGCGGCAATGGGACGGTGTTCTCCCTGTTCGCCCATGCGAACCGGCTACCGGATGGGACAAAGGAGGTGTTGGGGGCGTACTTGCGTAGCTGGATCCTCTATGGTGAGCGACACCAGCCCATGAGCTCGCATATACATACTCACGTCTCGTCTCCTAGATCCTGGTAGTGCTGCTGTGGGCAACCTTCCACCTCCCGGCATACAGAACGTCTTCGTGAACCTCCAAGCTTCCCTCGAGGAGCAGGCGCTCGAGTTTGGCATCCAGGCCGCATCCTACTATCCCAAGTGGACTCTCCCGAATGCCCTCTCCGACATCCCAACGGATCCTCCTCGCATCGCTCTGCAGGACGCACCGGGGGCTCTAGACCCGAAGTACGCCCCGACGATCCTGGAACCGAAGATGACGATGGAGACGTTCCGCAGCATCACGCATGCTCCTATATTGGATCCCAGCCAGTACGCCATCGGCTCTGAACTGTTCGAAGCGTTCGCTGCGAATGTCGCACCCGCGCTGTATGACCACCGCATCGACTCGGACGGCAAGAAAATCTGGCCGGATGTGGGCGTGCATCTCGTGTGGTGCGACAGGACTGTGGGCGAGGCGGCGTGGGCCGCGGCGGTCTTGCACTGCGGGTACGCTCAGGCGAACCCTGAGACGCGGAGGCATATTGAGTTCCACCGGTTGGAAGACGCGAATCACTTCGTGAGTATCTCTTGGGTCGCGGACTCCTATATGTGGCTGATGTTGCATGTAGCCCCACTGGGAGGAGCCTGAGAAGTTCGCGGACTGCCTCGCAGCTATCGTCTAAGTTAGTCAGTTGTACAAGTACGCAATGAAGCCGAGTTCTTCATCAACTGTCGACGCCCGTTCAACCGTCATCTCAGCGATCGATCGACAATCGTGTATCGACGGTGATCTAGTCCTCGTTTGTACGGACGGCGTAGCACCCTGATACTTACCCGCATTCTTAGATTCTGGAGTCACCAGTACTAGCAGTGTCCACCTTGGGAGCGCCATTCGGCAGACCGCACCGCGTGATCGAGTCTAAGTATAATCAGGGGCGCCTGAGAGCCAAGGCACGAACTCTCATGCACCCGTACTTGACCTGACTTTATATAGGTACAGGAGGCACCCATCTCAGTGCGCTTTCAACCGCGCCTCTGTATCGCAAGCGACTATGCCCACTGCTCCTGTCAGCGACAAAGGTGTCGTCCTCTACTATGAGGACAGCGGCGCCCCGTCAGAATCTGATGACTATGTCACGCTCGTCCTGATTCATGGAACCTGCTTCCACGGCGGTACGCGGATAGATCATCTATACCGTGGATCCTATGCTGACTTCGCCTGGATGTGTTAGCGGTGTATCGACCGCTGATACCGTACGCGGTCAAACACAACCTTCGCCTCGTGATGTTAAATATGCGCAATTACCCCGGCTCGACGCCATACTCTGCGGAAGAACTGGAGAGCCTCGAAGGTCGCCCTGGAGCACCAGAAGCGATGTTGCAAGCTCGCGGTGCCGAAGTCGCAGAATTTATTCGCTGGTTCATCGAGACAGAGAAGATACCGCCGATGAGCGAAGTCACCGGAAGCCACAAGCTCGTCGGGGGGCTGTCGCTCCTGTCGTGGTCGGGTGGGAATGGTCCTGCCTTCGCCATGTTCTCGCACGCAGACAAGCTATCAGAGGAGACGAAGATGCTCTTCGATCAGTATCTGCGCAGCTTCATCCCGTACGGTATGCCGTTCATCGCGAGTCCGGCTCATACTATGTCTAATTTACCTGCTATTACGTAGATCCTAGCAGTACAGCGGTGGGCAACCCCGCGCCGCCAAATATCAGGAACGTCCCCTTCGACCGCTCAATCCCTCTCGAAGACCAAGCGTTCCAGTTCGGCATCCACGTTGGCTCCTACTACCCGCCCTTCACCCTCCCGGCAGCCCTCGCAGACGTGCACGCCTACCCGGCCCGCCTGGCGCTGCAGGATACAGCGTCTCCCGACGCGCCCCTCGACCCCAAGTACATCCCGACCGTTTCGGAGCCGAAAATGACGGTGGTCGAGTTCCGGAGCATGACGCACGCGCCGATCATGGACCCGCGGCAGCCGAACTGGTCGCCGCTCATGCAGCCCGCGTTTGCGGCGAACGTCGCGCGCGCTCTGTTCGACTGCCGACTTGAGACGCATGATGGGAGCGGGATGCGGAAGCCGGTGTGGCCCGCGTTGCGCGTGCACGTCGTCTGGTGCGATATGACTCTGGGCGAGGCGGCGTGGGGCGCAGCGGTGTTGAAGTGTGGGTACGAGGCGGCGAAGCCGGAGAGCAGGAGGCCCGTCGAGTTCCATGTTCTGGAGGGCGCGAATCATTTTGTGAGTGATTTCGGTGCTGAGGTCCGAGTGGAGGCTGAGATTGTGCGCTCGTGTAGGTGCATTGGGAGGAGCCGGAGAGGTTCATGAACCTCCTGGCCGGAATTGTATGACCTGACTGTGAAGTACGTGTGGCTTAGCGTCATATCTTCGCGAATCGAGTGGGGCGACATCTCTGTCCTGATACTGCTACCGTTCGCTTCACATTTTTATCCACAATCTGAAGCAGGTGCCCTCGGGGGTCAAGAGAAGGCGCAGAGACCAGCCAAGCTCGACACTACCTCTACATATAGAGCACGACCAAAGGAGTTAGCAGAGCTCCGCCCGTCATCGGCAGCTATATCGATAGTTGGTCCCACCTCAGGGTAACGCACCCTCGAAGACGGGCGATAATGTCCCACTTGTCTGAGTGCACGGAACTGGCGTTTCATGATAGTAAGTCCTCTCATCATTCCTCGTCAGATCATCGTCTCACAAATCGAGCATCCCGTTTTTGGACAGGTCATTGGGCAGCGTCAGTTCGGCGCATCGTTCCATACACCGCCCGTATAACCTCTGTTTTGAACATTTCGACTCTACATCGCTGGTGTGACGGTTTGTGAGGCCCTGCTCGCGAGCATCGTAGACGCTGCTCGCGTACGCTGATGAATCCCCAGACGAGGCAAATACTGACGTTGGGATGTTACTTGACGTCATTAGGTTCTCCACGGTGAGCTACGGCGGTCCTCCCTACTACGATGAACTCACCCTTCTGCGCAGAAGAAAACCTTGCGGCGAAAGGCCGCCCGGCTGCTGAGATGTTGCGTGATGAAAGCCACGCGGGAGCCTTCGATGTCGCTCGATGACCTTGCCATCACCTTCTCGCTTTCCCTATCAGCGTACTACCCTCCCCCTTCACGGTTCCGGAAGCTATCGAGCCCTCTGCCGGGGTACACGCCCTGGATTGCGCCTCATGACGTCGACGAGCCACCCACTGTCGATCCCAGATATACACCGACCGCCTCATGCATGGCCGCTGATGAGCTGCGCGATATGCTGAACGCGGAAGCCATCGATTCTGGACCGTGGAACGCACATCGGACACTCCAGTCGAACACGATGGTTCTGCTGGGCCGAGCATGGATGAGATATTGCCGGATCTTCGCATCCACGTTCTCTTCTGCGCCATGAGCGTGGGCCCAGACATCGGGGCTTCCGAGCGACTGTACTTCGGCCACCGAGTTGCAGGTAGAGCGGCGAAAGGAATTGGAGCTGCACAAGCTCGCGAACCACTTCGTAAGTATCACTACGGTCTGACAGATGATGTCACTGACACGGAGTGTTAGGTTTCACTAGAGAGGGTCGATGAGGCGATGTTCCGCATCAGCTGAGAGCGATAGCTTCAAGAGCTCAATTTCTATCCATTGTTGGGTCTACACCGGGCCAATCCGAGAACGCGCCGAGCCGGGTGGGTGTACCGACCACTGCCTAGATTGCCAATAGACGTCGGAACGGAGACTAGCATTGTGCTGTGAGTCTCGCCTGCTCAGCCTTATCGGATGTCGGGTCTTCCGGACTGCACCCACCGCCAAGCGGGCGCCTGGGAGGGAGCCCTAACCCTAGGGTGGTCGAGAGCGGTATGTTTTGACCAGAGGGAGTGGACGAAGCGGGACGGAGGAAGCAGGCGGGGCCCACGGCGGACGGATCGGAAGGATCGATGCGCGGTGCGCTGGGAGCGAGCGCCGTGGCGGGTCAGTCGGGGGCCAGGTGAGCAGAGGCGGCCTGATGAGGGATTCTTCGCAGGCGTTGGCGTTCCCACTGACGCGCTTCTCCATTCTACGGTTCCTGTGCCGGACGCCTTCCTCGCCGACGACTCGTCTGCTTTGTCTCCGGCGGGCACAGGCCCACAATAGGCCCGCTCCTTTTCCTCCATTTCGCGCAGGGCCCTCGCCCGGGGCTTCCCAGCCACATCATCCACACACTGCCTCCCGTCTTCGTTCGCCTCTGCACGCACCTCTGCGTCCCCCGCCCGGCCTCTCTGCGCGCACATAAATACATAATGCACTTTCCCGCCCCCGCGCGGCGCGTTTTCTTCCCCTGTTCATCCTGCAAACCGAGGGAGCATGCCCTTCTCCTTCAAGCGCGCCCGCCAGCAGGAGCCCGCGGCCTTCCCTCGATCGATTCTCGATGCCGTCAAGTCTTTCTATGCCGTAGAGTGAGTCTGCGTCCATTCTACGGAATGTCATGATCGCAAGATTGACAATCTGCATGTGTACAGGAGAAGGGAACCGCAACTCAGTCAGTCATTCTGCACATTGATGCCCTCGTCTCATGAACGCCTCTGACCGCCTTCGCGCACAGAACCACCGAAGCATGACCGCAGGTCCGCCGCGACCCCTCGCGCGCATCCCGTCTATGGATCCCAACGGGTGGCGCGTCAGCCAGTTCGTCGCGCGCATCGTATCACGCAACTTCCGAACGAGGTCCTGGCGCACATCTTCGTCCTCGGTGCGGAAGACGATGTCATGTTCCCAGTCACCGTATCGCACGTATGCAAAGCTTGGCGACATATCGCACTACACACACCTTCCCTCTGGCGCCGTATCAGTCTCGACGGTAGCCTCTCCATGTGGAGTCATCGGATGCGTCGCGCGAAGGCGTGCACGCTGGACGTCCAGTTGTCTCCTCGTAGCGCGATGTCCCATCTCGCCTACTACAACCACGTCCAGCTTTGCATGCATCTCGCAGTCCCGCAGATCCACCGGTGGCGCTCATTAGAAGTCCGCTTCGCTGGCTACGCGCCGTTCTTATGGAACGCTGCGCTTTCTGCGTGCTGTGGACATTCTCCCGCACTAGAGGCGCCCGCCCTCCGCGAGCTTACGCTTGTGTACCCCGAGAATGACGACACGAAAGAGTTTGCCCTCTTCAACGGCTTCGCGCCTCGATTACGTCGCGCAACCTTACAGGGCATCCGTCTCGCATGGACCCCGCCTCTCTTCCAGAACCTCACATTTCTGGACTACACCCACCACGGCTTCACGCGTGGCGCGCAAGCCGCTTCCGAGGTGCTCTATATGCTCCAGGTCTCCGCTGGGCTCGAAGAACTTCGGCTAGCGTTCCCATGGAAGGGAGACACCGCATCCCGCTATGCCCTTTCGGCATCGTTCTCGCGCGCAGTACACCTTCCCCGTCTGCGCAAGCTCGCTCTGTTTATCGACGGACCAGACGTCCCGCCGGCACTCACCTACACGCTCCCTCACCTCGCCCTTCCTGTCCTCCGGTCGCTGTACCTGATGTCCCCGCAGACGTCACGGTACCTGCACCCCACAGATGCCTTCCCGCACCTCCGCAACATTCTCAAGAGCTTCCCGCGCCTCCCCGCGCTCAGCCATCTGCACGTCGCGTACGCGTGGCTCGAGGAACGCTTCCTCGCAGCTCTCCTCGCGATGCTCCCATATCCGGGAGCTCCCCACCTCACGCTGACGCTCGAAGGACCGCAGACGTCCCATGCGTTCCTCTGCAACTCGCTGCGGCACGTAGGGCGGCGGCTGCGCGCCCTCGCGCTCGTCCGATGCGACAAGCTGACGGCCGAAGCCACCCTGGATGTGCTCAACCGGATGAGCGGAACGTACCTGCAAAACATGCCAGGAGTCGTGCCCGCGATTTCTGCGCTGTACGTCCGCGACTGCAAGGAGCTCGACTGGCGGTCGCTGCAGTGGCTGCCGACGGTGGGCATCATGCTGAAGGTCTGGGAGGGAGGGCGCGAAGTAGACATGAGGTACGCCCGGGCGAGGAAGAAGGCGCGCTTTGTCCGCTGACCTGCCAGTGCTCGAGGTTTCTGTCCGTCTCTGATCTGCGCTGTGTGTGCTGACGTTTGTTCTTTTTGCTTTGCTCTCGGTTTCTGCGCTCTGCGGCTGCGATTGCGATGTGTGCTGTTAACGATCGGACAGGCCTGCGATTTGCTTGCATCACGACTATATCACGACATGACACGACACGACACCGGACAATGCACTCGTCCTCCCGAGGTCCCGATATGTACGGATTTACGGATGCACGAATGCGCCCCTCTTCCACAGCCTACCCTACTATTTGCCGCTGCTGCTGTATCACCAAGACTGCATTGTACAGTGACCCAAGTACATTGTATTCTTACACACGCCCCTCCCGACTGCGCCATCGTACCACCACACCTCCTACAGCTAGCGTAATTTATCGTATGCATACCATCCTACGTATTATAGCTTCAGCGAACGTGCTGAGCGGTCTGTATATATCACTCGTGTAGCCCTTACCTGGTTCCTTCCCTGGCCGTACGTTCACGACGTCGACGGATTGACCATCAGGTACCCGCCATCGACGGCGATCTCTTGCCCGTTCGTGAAGCATCCCGCCGGAGACACGAGGTAGATGACCGTGCCTGAGATCTCAGCCGCGCTGTGTGCATCGTCGCACACGCGGAGGCCGGCCGACGGTGAGTTTGTGCAACGACATGGCAGGTGGAGTGGTCACTCACCTCCCCGGCCTCTTAGTAGGGATAGGTACAAGTCCCTTGCCAATTCTGTCCACTAGTTCAGGCGTGACCTTGTCGAACGTCATCTCCGACTCCCATACGCCCGGCGCGATCGCGCACACGCGCACGGGCACGTTCTTGAGCGAGAACTCGGTCGCGAGCATCTTGGTGAGATGCGACGTTGCGGCCTTGGCGCTGTTGTACGCAAACTGTGGTTGGTGGAGTGATCCGTCAGCATCCCAAGTCTATTGCGAAGCACGCACGAGAATCGGGCGCGGAGGAGGATGGGGGCGGTGTGGAAGCACGAGTGGGAGAAGCATGCGCTCCGAGACGTACGTGGTTCTGCGAGAGCTTGACGTGGCCGCTCACGCTCGTGATGTTGACCACGCACGAGGTGTAGCCGGGGACGTCCTCGCTGCCCTTTGCGAGCAGGCCAAGGAAGGCGGTGGTGACGAAAAAGATCGAGAAGGTGTTAACGCCATAGAGGCTGCTCCAGCTCTCGAACGACTCGTTCTCGAAGAACGCACGGCCGATTGTCTCGGGCGATGCGCGCTCGGGAGCGTTGGGGTTTTCGAACCAAGGGGCGACAGGTCCGACCTGCCCAGCACTATACATTGGGCGTGTCTATGTCAGCTACGGATACGGGAATAGCTGGCCAGTGGGCAGCGAGCGGATAGTGCGGGCGCAGCAAATACTCACTTGTTCACGAGTATGTGGAGCTTCCCTTCCTTCTCCGCGATGGTGTCGCGGGCGGCAGCAATGCTTGGACGATCGGTAACGTCCATAGCCAACCTAGACAACGGAACCCGGCGGATCAGCATCAATCGCCGCCACTCTCCACCACGCTGGGCAGAAAACCACAAGAGAGTACGGACGGACACTCACGGGATAATAGACCCATTCCCTTTGTGCTGAGAGGCGAAGGCGTCCGCGGACTTCTGGAGAGTTTCTTTCCTTCGTCCGGTAATGTACACCTTCGCGCCGTTTTCGGCCAGACCCTGCGCGATGTGCCAGCCGATCCCGGTACCGCCGCCCGTTACCAGAGCGATGCGTCCCTGGAGGTCGAATATCTTGTCAAGGCGCAGGGATTCAGTCATGCTTGTAGACTAGCTCCAGAGTCAGCAGAAATGAAGGTGGGATAACAGCAAGGGGCTGATCCTCTTGAGCTCTTGCAATTGAACCCTATGCGCGGAACGTCGGACCGTCGCTGGGCGGTTTCTCCGGGGAGGTTTTGCCCAGGCAGTCTGACCAACAAGGCCACGAGGTCCGCCGTCGGCGATAGGCAATATTGACAGAGTGCTCCCGATGAACACAGTGATCAGGAGCATTGACGAGAACAGGAGAAGTCTCGACCATCGCTGCAGGGTTGGCCATGGTGAGTAGAAAACCTCCGTCGGCTATACGGCGCTTAAAAACCCTCCTCCTCCCGCCATCATGACTTCACGCTCAGAGTCCACATTATGAGGTAGACCTGTTGAGTATGTCCTGCTCCACTTTCCAATGCTGCGTTGCTTCATCCAAACGGTCTTCTCCCGACCCTGCGTGAGCTTAAGCTTGTTTTCCCCTTCTTCGCACCCTGACTCATCAAAAATAGAGGAGGTTCTCATGACCAGGGCCTCAGATTGGAATCTCAGGACCAGATACTTATCATACCTGACTCCGCAATTCCGTAAACACCATCCGCTCTTCACACCGCCATGTCCGCCGACGCACAGACTGCATTCGACTGCATCGTCGTCGGTTCAGGCCACGCCGGGAGCTGCGCCGCCCTCGCCGCGCACGACGCGGGCTGCAAGCGCGTCCTCATCATCGAGAAGTCTCCACCAGACTGGGTCGGGGGCAATGGGTACTTCACCGCTGGCGCGCATCGCACCGTCCACGGCGGGCTGCACGATCTCCTTCCCATCGTCCAGAACGTCTCGCCCGAAGCGGCCGAAACGATTGACCTGGCACCGTATACCGCCGAGGACTTTACGCGCGACGTCATGCGTCTGGGCAATGACCGCTCCCACCCCGACGTCGTAAAGGCTCTCGTTGATGGCTCACGGGACGCGGTGCAGTGGCTCGCAAGCCGTGTCCGTGTACCTCTTATCTTCTCCTTCCACCGGCAGGCGTACCTTGTTAACGGACGGCAGGTCTTCTGGGGAGGCCTGGCCCTGTCCGTTGAGGATGGTGGGAAGGGACTGATAGCGGCTGACCGCGCTGCGCTCGCTGGCGCTGGTGTGGAGACATGGTTCAATACCGCCGCTGTTGAGCTCCTAGCCGACGGGGGCTCTATCGTGGGGCTCAAGGTGTCCAGAGGGGGGAAGACAATTGCGCTCCGCACTCCTGCGGTCGTGCTTGCCTGCGGAGGTTTTGAAGCGAATAAAGACCTTCGTGCGCAGTATCTGGGATCCGAGTGGGAGCGCGCCAAGGTGAGTTAAAAGGAACAACTACATCCGCCAGTAGCTTACCTTTATTTGAACAGGTGCGTGGGACGCCGTATAACACAGGAGACGGCCTCGCGCTTGCCCAGCGCGTCGGCGCGCGACTCACAGGGGACTTCGCGGGCTGCCATTCGACTTGCTGGGATGCCAACGCGCCAGACGACCGCGGCGATCGCGTGCTCAGCAATCAGTTCACCAAGTCGGGATACCCACTCGGGCTGATGCTGAACGCCCACGGTGCGCGGTTCGTGGACGAGGGCGAGGACTTCCGAAACTATACTTACGCCAAGTTTGGACGCGAGATCATGTCCCAGCCTGACGGCTTCGCGTTCCAAGTATGGGACAGCACGGCGGTCCCGTGGCTGCGGAAGGAGGAGTACGCGGAGGACGTGGTGGAGAGGATCTGGGGAGATACGGTCGAGGAACTTGCGGGGAAGCTGGTGGCCAAGGGACTGCTGGACAAGGACGCGTTTGTGGAGACAGTCAGCAGGTACAACAACGCAGCGCGCGCGTACAAAGCGGAGAACCCTGGCGCGCGGTGGGATCCTGCGGTCAAGGACGGCGTCTCCACGCAATCCGCCAGCCTTCAACTCGACTTACCGAAGTCCAACTGGGCCCTCCCTCTTGAGCAACCACCGTTCCTCGCCGTCAAGGTCACCTGCGGTATTACCTTCACGTTCGGAGGGCTCGCCATAGATCCCGAAACAGCGGGCGTCATTTCCGACGCAACAGGTCGGCCTATCCCTGGCTTGTTCTGCGCTGGCGAGCTTGTCGGCGGGATATTCTACAACAACTATCCAGGTGGTAGCGGCTTGACAGGAGGTGTGGTCTTCGGCAGGAAGGCCGGTGAAGCGGCGGCTATTCCGAGGTAGGCTGGCGTGTATTGCTTTACGTATATGAGGACACTCATCTGCTTATCTCAGATGACTTCTCTTGATCCCTGCAGGGATCATGGACAGTACCTGTGTACACGGCACAGACCGGTGTGGCACTGTCATTGAAGTCAAACCGCAAGCTGTCCGATGTCCAAGCATCCATAATGTGCGTGTGTGTTGTAGTCGACACAGATTGTATTATGCACGGTAGTGAAGCTCATGCGGTGCGGTCCGACTCACCGATCGGACTATGAGACTTAACGCAGGCATCTTGCTATGTATTCAGTCAATGTCCTTCGCTAACGAGTCTTGCTGAGCAAGCTCTGAACCTTGTTACCTAGAGGATATCTGGATTCTGGTTCGCTGGCAGAGTCGGCAAGATCCGTCCTGCGACGTATTCGGATGTGGACTGATGTCAATGCAGTCTATATACCACGACCTCGGCTGTCCTGCCTCGCGTTTCCCTCCCGTACGTACTTGTACAATATATAGCCCCTTCATCCGGCCTTGCAGGAGGATAGATCCCAGGTGAGCTCCGTTCAAGGCCATAGCCATTCGCTTTGGCCGCCGGCTGACGAGCAACATCACTCCATTCCAAACCATCCATTATAAGAGTGGACTTTTGTCAGAATGGAGGGCTACTATTACCTCTCGCCACAACACTTCCAAGCCATCCTGCACTACATGCCCATTGAACTCGTACACGAGATCCTCCGCGAGGCATGGTCCACGTTTCCGCTTGGAGACCGTGACAACGAATGGGGAGCACGCTGGGACTTCTACCATAACATCTCTCTTGTCTCAAGACCATGGGCCGGGGTCATGGCCACTGTTGCGCTCCAACGCATCACCATCCAATGTGCCAAAGACTTCGCCTTCTACCGCCGCCTCATCATCCGGGAGTTCGGGGCAGACCTGGCACGATGCGAGGACACGTCGGACTCGGACATTGAGCGCGTCGACCCCTCCGCACGCGCCTTCTTCGAGCGCTCCACCATCCACATCGTCCTCACCGACATCGACTGGTCCTCCACGAACAGGACCGGAATCATATGGCGGACAAACTACGCACTCATCCCGCACTACGTGCCCGCGTGCAGGTTTATCGAGGTCATCATCAAGGAGCTCCCCTCGGACGACCGCTTTTCCGTTCCATACCGGCCGCTTTTCGAGTTCCTCGCCCAATACCAAACCACACGCGACATCCGTCTCGCATGGACGTACACCCACATAAAACGCTACATCCTCCCGACCATCCGCGTCGAGGGGGTGACGTACCTCCGCCTCCACCTATACCCACGATGCGTGTGCCACAATCTGCGCACTCTACCCGCGAACGGGCCCGGAGTCGCGCCACTCATCATCTTCCCAGTCCCCACCCCAGCGCACCAGCCGGACTGCTTCTCGTACCGCCTCCCCACGCTCTTCCCAGACCTGCGCCACCTACACATTGACACCCCGTATATCTTGAAGTCGCTGAAAACCCTGCCCGCGTTGGAGCTGCTCACGATCGAGGCGCCACCGATGCATTACCTGCCCGAACTCGGTCAGTTCAGCTCTGTCATGGAATGGAACATCGTGTCCGCAGTGTCCGCAGGTCTGATGCGAAGTTCCGAGGGTGAACCGCGTAAAAAGATTGCTGTGAATGCCGGCCCCACCGAGCCCGTGGGCTGGAAGCAGGCTGTCGCTGCGTGCGACAAGCACGGCGTCGAGCTCGAGCACTGTCGTGTGTACGAGCTTCCGCCCTTGAAAGTGGCAGGTTGCGAACCTGCTCATCTCGCAGACGTGGATCCGTGATTGTGCTCGCCTTCGAGATTCGTTGTCTTCGCCTTCACCTTGGGCCGGATCAGCCTCTTCGTAGCCCGTGAGTCACCTGTACGGCTCGTCAGTATTTTCAGCAAGTGCTCCCTTGACTTACATAGACTATTTGATCGTCATCCGTACAATCGCCGCAATGCTTCGTAATTTATTACGCATCCATACCCACGGACTCGTACACCAGTTCACCTATATCCACATCCCTTCCTTACGCGTCAGTGTTCATTAGGATTCGCTAGAATACACGAGAGATGAGTAATGTAACGTCTAATGGATACAGTGGCTGAAAGAGTGCATGCGACCGCAATATGACATGATGACGGGGATCACAGTCGTCCTGTCCGGATAGGATGTATCACCAGCTCCCTGATGTCGTCCACATCGTTCAACTGCATCCATCCAGTCGTCAGTGGACATTCCGGATATCACTACACATCATCACAAATTCCGCACCTTGACGCCGATGACCATATTCCTATCCAGCAGCACCGCACCGTACGCATACGTCTCGAACGAGCTTAACTGTGCGTATGGCAGGCTCGTCCGCACAGGCACGTCAAAGATCCGGTAGTCCTCCGGATACTCGGCCATCAGCTCTGTCGGCTTGCACTGGATCTGACCGATGACCTTCGTCCGCGAATTGGTGAACGGGATGAGCGCCGTGTCGTCGTGGTACCAGACCACGGTGTCGGTGACAATGCTTCCCGCGACGGCCTCGCCCTCGGGGAGTTCGAGTTCCCAATGTCGGATGAGATGGTGCCGTTTCCTGCGGTGCTGCAGCGCGAGACGGCGCACGGTGTGCGGGTTAAAGTCATAGACGACGATAGTCGAGCGCGTCGTCTCGTCGTCCATTGGGTCCTCTTCCACAGTAACGTACCGTTGCCCACAGGTCGTCGTGATCCACCGACTGGCACCGACGGACGTCTCCAGCCAGCGGCATCCGCGGATGCCCCATTCCGCCCAAGGAATATGCCGCGACGAACCCCGGGGAACCTCTGTGTCTGAATTGTTGCCAGATGCTGGGACGCTGTTCAGCGGAAGAGCGTTTCCGCCGTCCATTCCATCAGGTCGGAGCGATTCAGGGACGGTGGACGGAGATGAAGGTGGAAGTGGGTCGGCGAGCATGGCGAGAAGCGCCGCCGTGTGCACGATAAGTGTGAGACACTCGTGTAAGCCTTGACCGTCGTGGGTCATGAGGTTGAAGATGGCGATGGCGTTCTCGGGGTTGAGGTGGAAAGGCTCGCTCGAGCGGAGACTCGGCGCGTTCCTGGTCGAGCTCGTCATCTTGGGTTCAGAACGGCAAGTCATTTGCGTAACGGAGCGTCCCTTGCTCAGTTGAGGTAAGCTCAGGACGCAGCAGGTCTGGATGTCCGCGGGTCCATTTGTGTCTTCCTGGACGCCGCCTACGCGGCAGAGTTCGATCGTGTTGTCAGCGCAGTTCGGCAATGCGACAATGTCTGGGGCGATGAACGTAAACGTTGAGTAGCAAGGGGAACGCATGGACCGCATCTGAGGCATACTGAGTAGGTGAAGAAACGGTGGAGTGCTCCTGACACGAACCTGTAACCGTCTCGCAGATTTCCAGTTGTAGACCTCAAAAATTGCCGGGGGTGTTGCGGGGCCAGAGCCGGAAGGATAGTGCAACATGAAGCATAGAAGATCGCCGACGACGCCAATGCACACGCTGCATTGTCCCGGGATTGACTGAAGAGGATGGGGTAGGGTCGCGAGAGGGAGAACAGGCTTCGAAGCCTGTGGATGGGGAAGACCAGTGGAGAATTGTATGAGGCGTAGCTCGAGCACAACTTCGTGATCTTCTGTTTGTCGGCTTGGAGCGGACGGTCAAGGACGACGCTAGTGTAGGAAAGGAACGAGATTGGACGCACTCAACGGCTGCTATAATGAGGTCGTGCTCCTCTACAGCTAGCCCGACATCGATGATGTGAGCACCAACGTCGATCACGTTCCAGTAGTCCTCCCCGGGGCCTTGAGACAGTATTTGAGATAATTTTGCCCACCGTAGGCTGTCCGCGCCGTACTGGCGACCAGAAAACGACTCTCCGAGAAGTAACACGCCGTCCGTGAGGTCGTATATGCAAGATGGGTGGAATGGTATTCGAATGGAGGTCTCCTGGCCAAAGTCAAGACAGCCCCAAGAGGACTCCTGGTTCCTCAACAGCTTGAGCTTGTCCGCGAGAACGAGTGGGGAGTGGGGATTGTTCCTGTAGCCCGAGAGCTGCAGTTGCATGGAGTATTGCAACTGTGTGCTGTTCTTGATGAGGCGGTCGAACGCACGATTGACGCGTCGACACGCGTTGAGGTCGACGTAGTGGAGGTAGGACAAGACATGGACGATGATTTCCTGCGAGAGCTCGAGGAAAGAAGACATGGCGGTTTGCGGGAAAGCCTGTAGCAACTCCTGCAAGCTCTCGATCAGTTTCTGGATATCCACGTGCTCGGTCCGAGTTTCTCGGAGTCGACATCTACACGACTGTGGTTCTACCTAAGGCAGTGGCTCGTACTTCAGGGCGGACGTTTGAATATCATGAACTATTCGTAGGGTGCACGATGCAAGCTAGTTGTGATGTTTGACTAACAGAACATGGTAAATACGGGATTGATAACAATACAGCAGTGTATGTACGTGCACGACGACGGGCAGAACTTCAATGACGACAGATGCGCACCCCCAAGAGAACAATGCACTAGACGATAGTAGCGTAATCTAATAGCTGATCAAGCAACAATACTACCGTAGGTATACTGAGGAACGAGAAAACTGAATGCCTCATCCGCGGAGTCGAGCAGCCTTACCAGTGGTCTTCGCCGCGCCTCGAGTGGACGCCTTCGACGCCGGTTTGACCTCGCTCACTTCGATCTCGTCATCGCTGTCCTCGATGGTCTCGGGTACGGGTTTCGTGTCCTTGTCCTTGGACGTAGAACGCTCCTCCTTGGCGGTTTCCTTCGCGGCCTTCTGCTTCTTCCATTCCTCGCAAAGTTGGATCGTCCGCTCTCGAAACACTTCACGAAGATCTGACGTCGGATTGTTGTACCAATCCATACTGCTCCTCTGTGGGAACGGCAACGCAATCAGAGAGTGCGAACGGCGGAAATGAACAAACAACGCACCCGGATGGCTTCACTGGAAGCGATAGGATCCTGCATGAACGCTTCGACGAACGCCAGGACGTACAATCCGCAATCGCAGAAGTTGTTCTGCATCGGAGACTGAAGGATGTCCATGACGTGAGCGTACACTCAGAGTGGCTCCCAACAATACCACGAACCTTGGCAGCTTTGCCAACAGCCATGGTCGTGTCCTCGTACTTGAACTTCTTCTTGTCCACGGCTTCGAATCGTAGGTAATGGGCGAGGTGCTTGTTGGCCGCGATGTGCCTGCCTCCCAGCGAGTCGAACGTGTATATGTAGCACCTAGGTGGAACATCTAAGAGACCGACCTCAAACATCATAACCAGTACTCACTTTGGTAGCTGGGAGGCATCCTCGACTGCGGTCGCAGTTTCCGGCTCTCCCTCGTCACCAGCAGATGAACTCCCATCCTCCTTGACACCGTCCTTGGGCGGCTCCATCGTCGGCTCCCCCGCCTCGACCTCCCCCGCAGGCCTCGCCTCGCCACCTACACACGCCGCATCCTCCTCGTCCTCAACAGTGATCGTCTCTGGAGGCAACACGCGATCCGGGGGCTTCCGCTCCTCCTCAGAGTCCTCGACCGTCATCGGCGCCGGGTCTACGTCCATGTCATCCGACGCAGGATACTGCAATTCCATGCTCTCAATATCGAACACCTCGTCATAAATAGTCGCTCCGACCTTGTCCGTCTCCTGCGCCGCGGGCTCGTTCTCGGCCTCGTGGATGCTGCACGACTGCGTCATGCGGAGCATGTCGTCGACTTCCTGTCCTTCGCCCTCGCTCTCCGCCACGTCGACGACCATCGCGTCAGCGGAGGGCACCGAGTCGGGATGGGCGGGCTGCTCAGACGTTTCATTCGGCGCGACCGCACGGCCTTCGCCCTTGTCATCGTCTGCGACGACATCCTGATCCTCGGCGACCACGGCTTCGGCGACTGCGTCCGACTCGCGCTTGCGCTTGCGAGTCTGGGGCTTCTTCACGACGATCTCGGGCGGTGGCGGATGGAGCATATTCTCTGGGTTCTCGATGATTGCGAGATACCAGTGGAAGCTGGAACGTGAACATGTGTCCGCCACCGTCAGTGGTAGATGCCATTCAAGCGAGAAGAATACGCACTTCTCGTTGATGGGCACGATGATATATTTCTTCTTGAAGATGTCCACCTTCGACGTCCACTTCCGCACGCTATCGTACGTGCTTTCGACACTAGCAGCAACGTCAACACGGACGCGTGCCTAGGAAAAACACGACACGCACTTCCGCTTGCTGACGAGCTTCTTGTAGAAGAATGAGTTGAAGACATGGACTTGCTCCGCAAGGTCTGGTCGTTCTTTGCGCAAGTCATCCAGCCATAGCCTACGTAGCGCGTGAGCCGTAAACGGAGGAACGAGGGCCTGCATACGCACTTGAGCCCGAACTCAATGATAGTATCGTTGAGATACTGTCCTGCGTCAAGCCGCTTGAGATCGCCGCGAGTGACGTTGACAGCTCCGGTGCCGGTGAACGGATACACCAGAACCCTGGTGGAACACTTGTCAGTGACGCCTCGACGACCCTCGAATGCAGTACACCCACAGTTCATCGAGATCAGGAGTCGGCGATGTTCGCGTGCTACGCGTGGATTGTCGTGTCGATCGTCGCTCACCCGCTCCGTATGTTCTAGTTGGGGGTCAGCAGCGTTGTATGGACAGAGCACTGAGGTCATACCGAGATGGAGGTGCAGATATCGAGGTGCGTTCGGAATCGGGTACCACAGTAACGGAGTCGTTTGATGGACCAGCAGACAACGGAGATATTCGAGAGGAGGCTGTCGAACGTGTCGTCACACGGCTTCCGCTCCCGACTCGCTCTGCGGCAGCAATGACAGCGTTCCAACACGAAGTCGAATTCGGTGCTCTAGCTCAATATTGAGCACCATTGATATGCGGGCGTCATAGGCAATGTACGCACGTCAGTACCTCATGATTGCTCCCGTCCTTCTTGATCTGTTCCTTCAGGATCTCGATGATTTTCTTGTACGCCTCGCCGCCACTATCCATCCAATTTCGATGCGTAACCGCGAACTTGAATGAGACTTTGCCGGTGGCGACGGCCGAACCTAGAGCGGATGTGGATGATGAACTAGACATGAGTACCCTCAAAAACCACGAATGCCTACCAGGTTCGAAACCTGGCTCCCTGCGCAGTTCTTTGCTGCCCTTCGTTGTCTTCAGCTGAATGGTGGCTACTGAGTCTGGTTTCCACTTGGTGGCGGGGTCGGAATACTGGATGTGATGAAATGCACGGTCCAGAAGGAACTCGTGTGAACCGCGTGTAGCGTCGGGTCGACCACAGATCTTGAGGACGTGCGTCCTTCGCCTCTTGTCATGCTCGCATATCAACCAGGCGACCGGGACTATATCAGTATCCGATTTCCGAAGTGCACAACCCAAGGACCATGCTTCTATCGGCAATGCAAGGGGCATCGGCGGTATCCGGAAGCCCGACGACGAAGTGGCGATAGAGTCTAGCTGATCCACCGGAGGTGCCGAAGCGGTAATGTTGAACTGGCTCAACGTTTGCTGACCTGACGGTAAGTTCTGCTCGAGATGAGCACCGTCAGTCACACTACTATGAACCAAAGAGACGAGACAACCTTCGCGTTCTTGGGCTTCATCTCGCGAACGATGGACTTGGTCGTCTTCATCTCCTTCAGATTCAAGAACGGAGTCGGTTTCTGGGGTTCCATCTGGAGCTTGCCCCTCTCAAACTGTTGTATCTTCCGTTTCACTTCCCCGGTGGGGATCTGCGAGCGACCATTCGGTGTCGCGAACCGCGCATTCACCTCGTCCTCCCGATCGAACCCCGACGCCGACTCGACGTCGTCACTGAGCGGGTCCAAATCAATTACCGGCGGAGGCTCCTCCTCCTTATGCTTCTCCTGCAGTCGACGGGTAGACTGGCCGTCCGGAGGTAACCGCCGACGTGACTTGTCGGGACCCTGCGTCGGCTTCCTCTCGACAGGGCCTGCGACAACCTCTACGACGTTGTCGGACGAGGATTGACCAAAGCAATCTAGCGGGTCAGGAGAGGTCGTCCGAGAGCCATACTGCTTGCCCTTCTGCTTCTGTTGATCTTGCAGTCGTGGAATGACCGATCCGACGTCCTCGTCGCTACTCAGGGTCTCCGCATCCGACGCCGTCCGACCGCTCGCTCGTTCCTTGCCCTTCTCGTTCTTGTTCCCGACACCAGAGCCTGTGTGTCCCATCCCGTCATGAGTCCCAACCAGCACTGTAATGAGAGACAGAGAGATAGAGAGCGCGGTCTGCGAGCACACGGGAGAGCGCTTCGCCACAAACCACTCACCTCCGTTCTGCCAATACTTGGAGGATCCCTGGTGCGCCGTCTTCTGCCGTTTCGCATTGTTGCTTTCAGACACGGTATACGTGTCCGGGCGGGGCGGTGCCTTGGAACCAAGGACCGTCCGGCTCGCGGTCTTGTTTCCACCTCCGAAGCCCACCCCTCCCGTTCTCGACCCCGGTCCCGCGTGCAAGTTATCGCCCAAGCGTCCGACATACGGATTGATCGAAGAAGGCCTCATCCTGGTGCCGTTGTACCCGCCAGATGACTTGAAGAGACGAAGGAGAAATGACGCAATGTACGGGCGAGAGGAGGGAGACAAGGACGACGTACGCCTGGAATCGTGACTGGAGTAGCCTGTTGTTTCCACGGGCTAGCACACGCAATCACAGTTCTAGGAAGTCTTGCGATGCTGCACGGTTGGCGAGGACGTGCTTACCCTGACATGGGCTTGGACGCGTCTCTGCAATTAGCGGATGGGCCTGTGCCAGAGCCGACAGCGCTTAAGGTCGAGAGCTGGTGGCGATCCGAGGGCTGCAACCACCTCGCAGTTTGCATCCAACAGAGATCAGACGTAGAGAGGACCTCGAAGGAGAATGAGAGGGAGCAGGCAGCAGTCGAGTAGAAGGCATGCAGAGCTGCAGGGTGAGCCCGACCGTGTTGCCGCACGCGAGCCCCAGCGTGAAGCGCCCCACGTGATACGCACAAATCTGTGCATCGTTGCAGTTTGGCACAGTGCCAACTCACCCTGGCACGAAACCAGCACCCGCAACTGTACGACAACGAGCCATAAATTGCACTGTTCGAGAGGTGAAGAGGATCTATTCTGCTCGCCGAGCGCGGGAAGTATAGTGCGGCGACCAGCTAGCGCGCAGAGCGTCACAAGTACGCGTGTAGATGTATGCGAGTAGCGAAACGAGTATCGTGTCCCAAGCAGGCAATAAATGCGTCACGATCGACAAAGTGTCCGGTTCCTGGGCTGGGCTGAAAGAAAGAAAAGGCTATAGCTAGAAGACAGAAGGGCGTGACAAAGACGAGTCGAGTACGACGTGAAGGAGAAACGCGCCAGGAACGCTTTAGGAGATGTGGGTGATGTACACTACATAATGTCGTCCGGTGTTTGTATACACGTACATGGATGCGTTAGAGATCGTGCACGAGTCATGAGATGCGATGCGTTGCGATGCTGTCGTGAGGGGTGGCGCTAAAGATGGGGGAGGAGTGGGAGTCGTACTGTGCATGGATGGGGCAATGGGAGATGCAAGAGACGTGGAAGCGCGTGAAAACTACTCATTAACAGCCGTCGTACTGAGAGTTGCGGGGGAAGGTGTACCCCGCCTGGTCCCATGTCGTGAAGTTTGGATTTGAGTATGCGTCAAGATGACTGTACGCGACCGTCAAGACGACACCCTTCGACGATGAACAGATGACACTCACTTCTGGATGTAGTCCTTAGTCGGGCGAGACGGTGGATCGCACGAAGTGCCCTCCACTCCAACGTCGTCACGCTGATATACGCGAACGTAGTCGACGTACATCCGCGCCGGGAACGTGAGATGTTCGAAGTCCTGTTTCTGGAATCCAGCTGTAACCGTGTCAGCCACTGCCGCGATAGACATGGTCGGGACAACACTTACGAGACATGCCCAAGTTAAAGATGATGTACTATCCTTTGCGTCAGCATGCCGCGTTCGAAACGGGTAGCAGGAGATGTACTCACCATGGGCTCTTCGGGTACGATTCGGGGGCCGATCTGCACGTTGTCGTCTGGACCTATCGCGCCCGCGGTCATCGTCCACGTCTTCTGTCCCTCGGAGAACCAGGTGATGTAGCCCTCGTCTCGGTTGTTCTGGTTTGACCACCATTCGTATCCGTACGTCGCGTATCCCCTGCCATCGTAGTTGTTGCTGTCGATGTACGTGACGGCCGAGACAGCCTGCTGGTAGACGCCACCCTTATACGAGTTTAACTTCGTATTGTCGGTGTCGTAGATGATCGCCACGTCCGACGAGTTGTCGAACTCGTACTGGTAGTTGAAGGGCGCGATCTGGAACGATTGCGACACCTCGCCCTCGAACACGCTCACGTCGACCTGAGTTTCGAAGATATCGATCTCCGGAGCGCTCCTGCCGACATTGGGCGCAGGGCCAGGGTGGTCCGATCCCGGACACGTGCACGCAGAAAGCTTCTGACCGGGCATAAAACTGAGCGGGTTGCCCCCAGGTCCTCCAGTGCGCACAATGGATGGCTCTCCGCTCTTGTCGGTCTGGTTGGGGAACGTCCCGTAGTCGCATGTGTCGTAGCTGTAAGGCCATGTGCCTTCCGTAGTAGCACCGTAACCTGCGCGACCCTAGAGCGGGGGTGAGGAGAAGAAGCGGCGGATATGAACTCTGATACGTACAAGATTACCCATCGTCCACGCTGCGGGCCACAGACCGGGGGCCGTCACGCTGCCAGGCATACTGACCGAGACTTCGACGTAGCCTGTGGTGAAGCAGAACTTGTTCCACGACTGAAGCATGCCGCTACGGAAGTTGAGCCCGTGGTTCGGGGCCTGCTCCATGGTGATGACGAGCTTGCCGTTCTCAGTCGTGATCTGCTTAGGATCGTACCACTCAATATCCACGGTTGGCCAGTAGTGGAGGTCGACCGCTTCCCAGTATGGGTCGTCCCCGGGGTAGAACGTGCGTCCGTCGATGTTGAACTCGTCGCTGAACACCAGGTTGTAAGTCCTGCCATCCGTGCCTACACGTGTGCGGACGTCCTGGGGCGTGTCCCGATCCACCATGAGGGGCATGTTCGCAATGTCCGGTACCTGGCCCGATCCGTTGATACCACCGAGGTTGAATCCAAAGGTTGGCGGCGGTTGGTGTATGTAGTGATCGATGATGGGATAGCCGGCGAAGAGGACGAGTAGGCCGACAACGAGGATGAAGAGCATTGATGCGTTCATCCATCCTCGTGAGGAGAACGGGGCGCAACTACGATCTAGGGCGGCGTCTCGGACGGGGTCGGGGTTGTGGAGTGCGTCATCTAGGTCTGGGTCCTTGGTATCCCAGAGGTATGGGTATTGCTGCACGGTGGTAGTCGTCGCGACGGGCGCGGTCGTGGTCGTCTTTTCGTTCGATGTGCCTAGCGAGGCTTCTGAAGGAGCGTTGCTGAACCTCGATGGTTGATATACGCGGGAGCCGTTCGTGAGATGTGGGTCATACTGACCAGAGGATCAGAATCCACCTGGTGAGATAAAACCGTGAGCACGCACCGAGTAAGGTCCATATCCTCCTCCTATATGCCCTGTCGCAACACCCTGCGTTGTATCGCTCTTGGAGTTCAACCCTGCGGTAGACGCCCTGGATGGTGCCCCGAACGCGGGCGGCTGTGGCGGTTGACCTAGCTGGTAAGAGCGACTTCCCGATGGACTTTGGGGGCTCTGAGGAACAGCATAATAGAAGTTGGACGGTGGAGGGACTCTGCGAGGAGGGGGAGGCATGATGGTTCGTAGCAAGTTGCGGGGACGGGCTGGCTCGCGAGGCTGGGAAACCTAGTGTCAGCGCGGAGGACCTGCGCCACCCAGGCTGCGTGCGGTGCTTGGGTGTTCTATTTGGGTGTATGACGCAAAGCTGCGTCTACGAGTCTCCGTGGACGCCGAAGGTTGTGCTGGCTGGAGAGGTCGTAAGGAGGACGTCAGAGAGCGAGCGTACGGGTCGAGCAAAGAGGAAGAGGGCAAGGAGAAAACACCGGTGCCCTCGATTTGGGCGGTTGAGCGGCTTGAACGGACACGCGACGCAAAGTTGAACCACGCGGCTGCCGACCGCTCCTTGGACTCCGACCACCACCACCTGGCTTTTTCCCACGGTTCAAGTGGCGTCCTGGAGGCTTCTTCCCGCACGCACAGGCTCACTGGGGTTCCTGCTGGGCTATTCTCGGGTCGACTACGAAGAGAAGACGGCACGGTCCGCCGCCAGCTCGAGGAAGCAAGACCAGCCGCTTACGAGTCGGAGGGACTTTCGGCCATGTGCCACTCGGTGACGCTCGCGTTGCCCTTCCTCGGCTGCGTCTGGCAAGAAGACGTTAAACTTGAACGACGGAGGTCCTCCCTTGGTAAAGGAGGTTAGCAGCGCTGGTAAGCAAGCCTCCTCGGGTCCGAGAAGACGTTAATCTACGAGGGAGCCCTCCCTTGGTGAAGGAGGCTCGACGTGGCAGTAGCTGCACTCTCTCGGGCGCGACCGGGCCGTGTTGTAGCGCCCGCTATGACACGTGTCCGGTTGCGCGGTCTGGCACCTTTAGCCCGGTAGCACCTCGACATCCAAGGATGCTCGAGCATGGGTTGGTGGTCGGTGCTAGACGTTAAACTCGTCATGGAGCCCTCCCTTGGTAAAGGAGGTTCGCAGCGGAAGTATCCGCACTCCATGGCACACAACCGGAAGGGATGCACGGTTCCGGAGGGTGTGAGCTCGCTGCAGCTCGCTTCCCTTAATGGACGTGTACGTCAGCCCTTTACTTCAAGTTCCGGAGACCCCGGGCGCCCGAGAGGGTCTCGATGATGGCAGCAACGGTATGCCTATGAGATAGGAGTCCTATAAGTGGCGGAGTTTCGGGGCAAGAACCAGCCGACAGCATTGCTGACAGGCCACCGCCCGCCATCTAGGCAAGGGTCTATGTACCCTCCCTTTATGGTGGTTACTCTGGCATGCCAGGGGAGACGGAGACTGGGGACAAGTGCGGATCCGCGCCCATGGCATCAGCGAAGCACTTGCCCTGGTACGGGAAGGTGAATGGGAGGGGAAACCCGCTAGGCCTCGCAAGCCTATACCATCGCTGGGCCGTGGCAGACACAGGCAGTCCCTGTGCTCTGGCCCGAGAGGACTAAATCCTCCGTCGGTGCAGCTCTGGGTAAATCAGAGTCTGTGCTTGAGTTGATTCCCGTTCACACTTGTGACTTGGGATAAGTCCTACGTGCCAGCCACTGCAGCAGGGTGAGACTCCCTCCTCCACCATATAGGGAGCCACAAGGCGGTGTAGTAGCGTCATCAGTCCAGGTATCTGGGCGTACACGGGCGTGAAGACCTATAAGGGAGGCTTAACAGCCGTTGTAGGGCGTGTGCTGGGTCAACACTGGTAGGCTACCAACAGGTGGTGGGCCTCGCAAGAGAACCCTTCAGAGCGGTTTCCGCTCACTGACACGAGAGCAGATGCTACAACATCTCCTCTCGTGCCGGTGCACATGATTGGTCGGATGGCAACAGAGGACTTCTCTCTGCTCCATCCAGAAGCACAGCCTGGGAACCGGCTGATTGACCTGTACAGCGCGCCACGCCTTGCGTGGCACGTTGACCACCCAAAGAAGGGGAAAGCGGACGAGCTGGAGCGCTGGCTCGCAGAGTCGTTCTCGCCCAGACTAGAGGCAGCAATGCGCGATGAGAACGCGCTAGTTTTATTTTGTGATGGCTCGCTCAAGCCGAAGCCCAAACCGCGCACGGGCGCTGCGTTCCGTGCGTATATTGGAGGTCGGCTGGTATGTCGGCAGTCCATAGCGGGTGGGCGTGCGACCGCATATGATGCGGAAATGATGGCCATGGGAATGGCATTGTCATACGCAACAAAACAGGAGGTGCTTACAATTCATGTCTTCGCGGACAATGAATCAGCACTACAGACAGTACTGGACCCAGGGATGCACGCATCACAGCTGGTGTCCATCCTCGCATGCAGGAATGCTCGGCCGTGGCTAGAAGCCTCCGGCGAGCGCTCGATTCAATTCCACTGGTGCCCGTCCCACGTCGGGATCAAACCCAACGAGGACGTGGACAGTGATGCGAAGGCGGCAGCTGAATACCCGAGTGACAGCAACGAGTGCTCGTGGGCATATGCACGCCATCTCACGTTCGTCGAACTACGCGATGCGTGGATCAAAGAAGGCAGGAACTCACCAAAATATTTGGGGAGGGGTTTTCTGAAACTCCGTGATCTGATGAAGCCGAGCCACCTTGGAGGACCGGCCATGAAGGTATACGGAGAGTCCAATGTTGATATGGCGAGATTCTCGCGCATGGTCTTGAACCATGCACCCATTGGGTCGTATCGGAAACGGTTCTTCCCTGGGGAACCGGTTAACTGCAACTCCTGCGGGGAAACTCAAACCCGCGCTCACATATTGCTCAGGTGTCGAGCCTACCAGCGGCGGTTCCGGAGCAACTCTGTTGAGGAGATGCTACGCGAACTAGACCCGTTTGCGAAGGTCAATCGATTCCTAGAAGAGAACGAGATCGCGTTCACATTTGCGGACGCGCCAATAGAGTTTGATGCGTAACGTACTTCGTAACGCGCACAGCAACGGGTAGCGTCACTAGTGACGTCACACGATCGGGAAGCTGGCGAGGAAACCAGTACTCGCTTGCAACTTGGCCCTTAGATGGAGGCAATTGTGAGGACGGCCAACCAGCCACTCAACGGACATACATACAACCATGCCGCACCTGTACTTAGTACGCGGGATATAAGTGTCTGATTCAAAAAAAAAAAAAAAAAAAAAGAACCACGCGGCTGCGCTCTCTCCGACGCCGGCGCCACCACGGACATCGCTGTGCGCGTGCGAGTCCGAGACTCCGAGTTCACTACACTCCAGTCACCCCGCATGACTCAAGATGAAACAATCCATCTCGCCTCTCATGAGCAGCCGGAAATCAGGCCGACGGACGGGCAAGTACTGGACACCTTCGGAGCGGAGTCCGGTATATGTTGACGTCACCGGCCGACGTTGGTAGGATAGCACCCTTAGTTCGGTGTACTCCCGTACGTGCAGCCTTCCTTCACTATTCTTTGAACATATCTTGTCCTCGTCCGGACTCCTCGATCGGCCGCGCGCCCACGTGTTTAGTCGGTCGTCTCCAACATTGAAAGAGCCACAAGAATTTGGTTCCTGTTTCTCGTTCGTCATGTTGCTAGCGATCACACACAGTCAGGGCCAGCCATTACCCTCAAACCCGTACTCCACACCAGGCGATAGCTGCACTGCCTACGAACATTGTCTGCAGCTCGAGCGTTGTGCAGGCTGGGACTCATTTCAAGTTGTTGAGGACCCGTTCGAGGAGATCATGGCGGACATGCCTCCGGTCGTCGCTGCGAGAGTTCTTGGCCATGGCCTCCATTTCGCTCCGAACGGCGATGGTCGTAACGCTTTAGTGCGCGATATCCTTGCTTGCGAACAAAAGCAGCCCTGGCTCGCCACGCTCGCCCATCTCTACGTTTATGGCCTCATCCGCGTCTGTACGTGACCCAACGCGTTCTCCCCTATTCTTGCCCTCTCAGACATTCACAGTCTACAATCCGAAGGGCCCTACGCCTGCCGTCACACCCCATATTCACGCCTCGATTGTCCTCGGAGACCGCTGCACAAACCGTGCATCTTCTCGAATCATCGTCTAGCGGTGACGCTGGTGCGCGCCACTCTCTCGTTCTTCATCTTTCTGCCTCATGCTGGTTCAGGCATTGATTCGCGACAACCATCGTTGTTTTTTCACCAGAAAGGTCGACATGCGTTGTCTGCGCATAGTCGACAACGTCGGCGCGCAGACAAAGGCAACCACCACCAATGTCGCGCATATAATCAGCCAGTCGCTCACCGACAAAATCCATGGAATTTTACCTGCCCATCAGGCCAAGTTATGTATGCGTAACGTCAGTTGTCCCTCTGCGTATCTCCCTACTGGTAGTTTGAGTGGGCTAGGACGGCAGGAGCAATGATCGAGCGGTTTGGAGGGTTCAGCGCACACGATGTACTTGGTCAAGACAGCCTCCACAGTCCCAAGAACGCGTTCATAGCATCTGTCGTTCGATGAACTCGATCATGGTTGACGCCAGCAGTGGTATGCCGCCTATTTCCGTTGCGTTGTGACTGATTCCGCAACTGACGGATTGTGATCAGGATGCACAACATCAGGTCATACCCGATACCTACAATGTGCGCACGCTGAGAGCTTCGAGACCCTCCTTCGCGCGCTCGATATCAACCCCCAAGTTGTCTCAAAAGTCTCTCCGTCAACGGTAAGACAATTTCCGCCCCCGACCCCCGCATCATCGCGCTGCATGCCGCCTGTGCGAAGATTGCCCACATGTCGGGGGCGGCGGAACATCTCCGCGAGTTGTACAGGAGACACGGACAGCATCGCGGTCATGACTCAACCGAACGCCTCTTATGACTTGAGTCGTGCGCTGAAAGCGCTTCACCTCAACGTCAAGGGGCCCGAGGTTTGCAGGACCCGTCATACCGACCATCAAGACTCAGAAAGAAGGCAGAATTAGTGATCACAGACAAATCACAGATACGTAGTCCATAATGTACATTATAGCAAGCCGCTACCATCATATTGAAGCCATCATGAAACTCAGTGCCCGTGCCCGCCTCCGAGAACGAGCGCAATGGCGTATGGTGTGAGCATCCCCCCCAAAGTGAGCAGCATCTTCGTTCGGCCGTTAACCTCTTCGGCCGCCGCGTGCGCGTGAGCCAGGGACGGTTGCAGAACGGTTGCCACGTAGAGGAAGGAGCCGCCCTGAACGGACGTATGAGCGGAAAGTAGTAATCAATGGTAGTGATGTTGACGCACCGAGAATAGCAGCGCAATGCCCGGCCAATGGCTCCGGCCGCTTGCGCCGAAGAACGAAAGAAGTGTGTACGAGACCAAGGTACCAATAGGTGTCGATGCGCTGAAAATAGCTAGATGCTTCTTGCATTCTGCCACGGGGAGAGAGGTGGAGAGCAGGGACGTCGTTAGCGCGAGCGCTGTGGGTGCTATTTCCGATATACATCGTCAGAAACGGTGGGAGCACAGAGTAGGCATACTACGCACCTTTGTGGATGATGAGAGCAAGGAAGACGACGATGGACAATCCGGACGGGATGATCGACTCGCCCACCGAGGCGTCTGCGCCTGATGATTCCGAGAGCGCTGCGGAGCCGAGCGCAAGTCCGTCAGCGAGTGCATGGACGACGAGCCCAAGCGTGAGCGGATACGCTCGCTGGCGGGTCTCATGGGGTTCCAAGCCCGAGTGGGATGGAGGCCGTGAAGACGGCGGTTGTTGTCCTTGGTCGAACCCTTCCTCTCGCTCTAGTTCTCCAAGCTCGACATCAAACTCCACGGACGAGACATCGGTTTGCCTCGAATGCTGGACGTCGGAGGTAGGCAATGGCATGTGCGAGTCGCCGTGGGAAGAGAATTGACGTTCCACGACGAGCATGAAGGTGAAGCCTGCGATGAGGGAGAGGGCTATGGCTGTTGTAGGAACGTGTCCTGAACCCTCTGAAGATACAACGACGGCCTCTACGCCTCTGAACAGACGCATAGAATGAGTTGAGGGATCTCGCGCGACAGGGATTCACGTACTCTGGTATGACAACGCCCAAGGCTGCTCCGAGCAACAGTCCCGTCCCGAACGCGGTCAACGATGCCAATGATGACTCTGTGCTGCTGGTTCGTCCTGCGAGCCACAACGCTTCAAAGATGCGACTTCCACGTACTGGAGAATGCGACTGAGAGAGGCAACATGCCCGTCCCGAATGAGGCCGCGCCCAGGAGGATGGCCATGACGAAGATGGCCGTGAAACCGGCCATGATCGAGACTGAGATAGCACAGGAGGTTTATGTGAGCGTAGAGTACAGAGCGAGCGTGTTGAGGCAGCTGGCAACGTTCGTCATGGTCGGTCTCGAAGCAGTCGCGCTCGCTGCGTACGACGATGACGGCGCTCCTTGAGCGTGTCCATCACGTGCACGACGCAACGCGTGTCCTGCGGAAAGACGCTCAGACGAGGAAGCTTGCAGTACTTACGACTCCCAGCCCGCGTATGTGCACAGACTGACTAGCACTGACTTCGGACAAGTAACAGATGGCTCTTACCTCCTCCTTGTAAGTCCGAAAACATGCGAACCTTCCAGTCAAACACTCCACTGCATGCCACATGATCTCCCCGTCGCTCGTGAGTGCATCCCTTTGTCCGTCCTTTGTCTCGCTCGTGGCGGAAGCGCACGCGACAATATTTGCTTGCCACTCGAGAATCAAGATGGTGGAATGGCTCGGAGGTTGCCGTTCGAGAGTCGCCGTCACGGAACGCGTCAGCTGTAAGTTGCCCCGAAACCCTCTTCACTGACTCTCAGTCTTACCACTCGCATCCACCATCGGTGCGGTAACCGTTCGTGAACCGCGACCAGTGAATCTGACGGACTCTGGGATCAGTTAAAGGTCGTGGATATCAAGACCCTCACAACCTCTTGCTAGATCTCCTATCACAATTCACGAGGTGAGCGTCGAAATGTTGTCGTCCGTGCCCTTACGACTGCTCACAATACTATCAACAGACATGCCAGGTCCGCCGGTGCTAATTGACGACATCTGGGATGAAATTCTATCTACCTCGGACAGGCACACACTCTCCCAACTCATGCAGGTCTGCCGGTATCTTCACGATTGCGGCGTAAAGCACCTACTTCGCGGCGAAGTTCACCTGCAAACCGTGGGCCAGTTCCAGTCCTTCTACGCCTTCACCATCATACAACGCGCAGACGTAACAGTATACCGCCTTCCCTTTGTCCAGTCACTCCACCTCAGTATCTCCACGTTCCCGATCCCGCGCGACACGGGCATGTGCCTCGCACGGTTCTTCCAGATCTGCAGTGTCGTGGCGGTCAACCTCACCTGCCTGCATATCGAGCATGCCGAACCCCTTCTATTCGGTAACAGAGAGCTATGGTCCGCCTTGGTGAAGATGACGAGCATCAAGGAACTCCTCATTACTCAGGCCGGAACGGATTGCGCAACCGTACTGTCCCTTCTGTCATGCTCCCTCGAGTTTGCGGATGTTGCGTTCACACACGACTTGTCTATGGGAGACAGTGTGGCCCTTGGGATGCTCAGAGATCCAACATCCATCCTGAGGCACTCCGCCCACACGCTGCAGTATCTCGTGCTCGATGGCCCTGTTGTCGCAACGTCCGGCTTCCGCATACAGTTCCCCCGGGTGTCCACCCTGAGGCTCAGACACGTCGAATGGCTCAACCTCAAACATCTCCTATACGCCTACCCCAACCTGGAGGCGCTCGAACTGTACGAATGCCTGCGCGAGTTCGACAGTGTCATGGAGATGGATCCCGACGACGTACGGGAGGCGAACATGTCGTACCAACGGGCAAACGGAACCTGGTCATCCCTGCGGGCCGTTGTGAAGTCCAACGTACGCAATCTCTACATGCTCGGGCTTATCTGCCCTATCGAAAAGATCGATTTGGTCGACGCATGGGATGACTTCGATCATGATATGCTCTGTGCGGTTCTGTCGGACGCGAGGCCGAATCGCCTGAGTCTCGAGGTCGAAGGTCTTGAATGGATCCTTGAGCCCGGCTTCGCTGAGTCGTTCTCCGATGCATCCATGCAGCGGCTCCAGTACTTGGAGTTGTGCCTCATGGTCTACAAGTCCGAGCTTGAGCTGGACATCGAGGCAGTAATGGTGAGTGCCGGTCGTACCGCTATCCCAAGTAGTCTGACGCTACGTAATTTAGGACGCCCTCATCTCTCTTGTGCGGCGCACGTCTACCCTTACAAGTTTCTGTCTCGTCCTCGACTGGTACATGCTTTGCGGCGGGGTAAAGATTAACAACGAGAGGGGTCTGCCGCAAGGTCTGGAGTATCTCAGCAAGCTCACCGCGAAGAGTCTCCTCGGTCGCATCGTTGAACAGCAGATGTCGCTGCAGGACGCGATGGTCATGTTGACCGATAGCGACGGAAACTGGGACCAGGCTCACGCGGAAAGAAAGGTAACGTCCAATGGCATGTAGTGGGAGTTGAGCCACACCTTCTACAGCCGACGCCCTCGCATCGCGTGCGTTTAGTTCTCTCATTTTCACAGCAACCATGTCAGTGTTACTAACGCGGTTCTGCAGGACGGAAAGTTTGTGACAACCCTATCTCCACGAAGAACGCTCTCCATGTAGTACAAAGGACGTCTTGCGCCATGGAAGGCCAAGAGGCGTCGCACTAATGCTTGATCCAATAACAGGGAGACGCTGGTGCGGTCATTTTGTAGAAGTACATGTAGGACAGTTCGATTGATGCATATATACTATCACTCTCAAGCTCAAGCCTCGGTCAGCAGGAGCGTAATGTTCGCCACCTCCAAGAAGGGCATTAGCCCAGCCTGTACCAACGAACGTGTGTCAGACAAGGACGAGCCGCGACGAGCATGACTTGTACTCACTCCGATGAGCGAGAAGTGCGCAACCCCGAGACTGACCTCCATCGGAGGCCGGAAGTGCGACGGCATCTGGACCGTGAAGTTCTCGTACGGCTGCCTGCCCAATTCGCGCAGCTGAGGATCGTACGGGCCCTTGTAGACGACGTTCCCAAGAACTTCCTGGACGTTCTGGGCTGCGCATGGGCCTCCGCCGCACGGCCAGAATCCGATGGCGATCGCAACTTCGCTAGAGCTGCTCAGGGTCATCTACATGAATGTCGTGTTAGAGAGTGAGATGACAACGATAAGGTACGAGAGGCGTACCGGTCTGTCGACTCGGACGGTTATGCTCTCGCCCGGCTTGACCGTCGTCCACTCGGCCGGAGCACCGATGCTGATGCGCTGTGCGAGCGCAGAGGCAGCGGAGGCAGCTAAGCAGATGACAGTGAAGAGGAACTTCATGACGCAGGGGATGTCGGTAGGTAGCGTGAAGCTTGTGCAGTGGAGTTAAGGAGTCGTTGAGGACGAGTGGGAGGCGGAAAATCGCTGCTGACCTTCGCCCACCCTGACCCCCATTATATACCATCCACAAAGCAGCTCTCCCATTCATACGTCAAGAGAGGAGCCCGTCCGCCTACGGCCGACGCAAAGCCGGGAATGACCTGTCGCGGCACGGCGAGCCCACACCTATGTCGAAAAAGCGCCGCAGACGAAGTAGGGAAGGCCGTGCGCCTTGTCACTTGTCATTCGGATGGGGCAGTGGCCCACCTGGCCCACCGAGATTGCGGCCATGGAAGACGAGGATCCAATGGCCGAGGGAACTCGAGACGAGACTCTCGGATGTGTTCGACCGTTTCAGGGCCCACGAAGGGCAAATAGCATCAGGGGCTGGACAGGGCGCGCGAACTTGGGAGGGCTTGACGGCGCTGCCAAATAAACTTTAGAGTATGTGATGTGAGAAGATACGAGAAGGACTTGCGGACTGGGCCACGGTCAGGGCGCCGTGTGCGAGGTGAAGAGCTTGAAGCCCTGTGGTGCCGATGTGACGTGATATGAGGGGCGAACTTTGGTGAGGTGTCCAGGAGTTGTTGAAGTGAGTACACAATATATGAGTGTGTGCAGAAGGGCGGGTCCTCCACACGAGGTTGTATCGTATTCGGAGCTGCTCGCATCCGAATGCATAGAAGTTCGAGTCATGGAGATATCCGACACGGACGGATAATGGCATACGGTGGCCATGAGGCTAACGCCCTGGTTCGAATGCGAGTGTGCTCGGAGCTCGGTCCGGACGCACCTGGGACACGACCGTACGTCGAGTTCGCCTGTTTCTCGCAACGTGATATGCTCCTTGCTGCAATTCCGAGACTTCAGGAGACTCATAACAGTACATGTTTACTACCGAGCGTCAACAGCGCGGATTCTGCAGAAATGGCTAACACGTACCCCAACTAATGCCTGAATGGTAGTCTGGAAGTCTTCGGTGACGGTCACCCTAGAAATGCTCGAACGCATGAGCGTGGTGGGTCCCATCATCCAGGCTGAGTCGAGCCCGTCGCATGTTCCCCGGCGCACGGTCGACAGTACTAGGCCAATAGCGCGAGGTTGTGACGGTGCCCTATATTCAGACCACACGGTGAGCATGCTGGTCAAGAAGACATCGAGAAGGCTAGGCGTCCAATGCGAGAGTGTAAGGATCAGTCACCGCCTTTCGAGAAACCAGCGGCCTGCGCTTGTCCATTGCCTGCGGCCCGAGCTCTCTGGTCAGAAAAACGCGTTCTTGGTGGCGGGGAAGGGACTCCAGAATAATCGAAGGCCGTTCATCGTGCCCATCGCGTATTGCCGATTGTTTGATGTGAGAAGGTCGATGCTCTCAATGGATATGCAGAAATTAGCTATAGCATTTGGCGAAGCCTGCAGCACAAGGTCAGCTACTGCACAGGTACCGCCAGAAGGGAATAGGCAAACCTAGGCCTAGGCGATCAGCACATGCTTGCTGAGTTATTTGCGTAGAGAAGAGATCAGAGGTCGGCCCATGCAGGGAAGCGGGGAGAAGCAAGTGACGGGCTTGTCGGAAGTAGATTCGCGCGAAGTACGGAGAAATGCGCGACGACCAACAGTTGGAGTTCATAGCGACTCGCGTAGTATGCAGCCCTGAGCACCGCAGATTACATATGTTAGACAAGACATATCTTCATCTGAGGAGCTGGGCGTACCTCCAACGAGCAAATGACAACAGTCTCGCATTGCACCAAACGACTGCCCTACGGATCTCGGAGACATCGGGACAGTCTCCGGCCGTCAGCGAGACCGTAACAGTGTGAACGCATTTGCCTGAAATATGTTGATGCCAAGTGCGGTCGCGACAGCCTGACCAGTACCGGGACCAGAGCTAGATCTCGGAGGTGTACACGAAGCATGGGAGTATATTGGACCAGCACAGGCAAGGACGTCGCGAGAATAGCTTTACCCTGAGTTCCTTGTGCCTGTCCGGAGGTTTCTCTTTCTTGATCACACAAGCAGGACCGCTGCGAACGGTGTCAGAGAGAGTGCTTCTCAGCGGCGAAGTGGTGGTGCACGTACCTTCCAACCCCGAGTAAGTCCGTCGCCCTGCCTGACGAACGTTGGGCCTATGAGTAGCCCCTGTGTAGGAAACGAAGCGAAGTTCTTCTAAGGCTTCCAGATCAGCGGGTATGTACTAGTATAATGTGTGCACACACCGCGGCAAATGTCAAGTTCAATTTGCGCAACCAGTGAGACGAGTCGGGGGCACGGCAGCACGGGCCGTCTGGAGCTGCCCAAAAACATCCCACGTCCCTGAAAAGGCAATTTCTCTTCTCGTCCATCATCTCGTCCACCATCATGGCGCTCACGAGCAAACCTTCGGCTGGCCAACCTTTACCTTCAAACCCGTATCCCGCGGGAAATAGTAGTCATACCGCTTATGAACGCTGTCTGAAACTCGAGCGTTGTTCAGACCGGCACACACCGGTCGAGGAAAACATCATGGACGACATGCCCCCTATTGTCGCTGCGAGAGTACTTGGCCACGGTCTACTCCTGGCTCCAAACGACGTCGGTCACAATGCCTTGGTGCAAGACATCCTCGCTTGCGCCCATGAACAGCGCGTGCTCGTTGCGCTCGCCCACCTCTATGTCCATGGGCTGATCTGCGTCTGTACGTCGTCACGTTACGCATTCTCCCCTCTTGACATTCTCAGACGTCCAAAGTCTACAATCCCAAGGGCCCTACACCTTCTGTCACTCCTCGATTGCCCTTGGAGACCGCTGTACACGATCCAGATCTTCAACTCGAATCATCATCTAGCAATGCAGAGAACCTGCGCGTGCTGGTGCGCGCAACCCTCTCATCCTTCATTTTGGATACCTTATCCTGCTTTAGACATTGCTGCGCGACAATTATCGCTGCGTCTTCACCGGAAGGGTTGACATGGATCATGAAGACATAGCGACCGACGTCGGCCCCCTGACGAAGACAACTCCCACCAATGTCGCGCATATAATCAGTCAGTCGCTCACGGAAGACATCTCTGGAGTTACACCAACCGTTTTGGCTAAGGTGGGTGTGTGTAATATCTCAGACACCCCTTTGCTGATCGTTGTTGTCAGTTCGAGTGGGCGAGGACCTCAGGGGCAATCATTGAACACTTCGGAGGGTTCTCTGTTCACGACGTACTCGGTCAAGACGACCTTCATAGTCTGAAGAATGCGTTTACCGCATCTCTCGATCCACATATGCGGTTGGATGTACTCGATATATGGTTGACGCCAGCTATGGTATGCCGCCCATTCTCGCCCTTTTTGATATCGCGACTAACGATGCATGCTCAGGATGCCCAACGCCAGGTCATACCCGGTACCTACGATGTCATCCACTTCAAAGACTGTCTACATACGACCGATATCAACCCTCGAGTTGTCTTCAGAAGTCTCTCTGTCGATGACGTCAAGATCCCCGCCCCTGACCCTCGCATCATCGCCCTGCATGCTGCCTGTGCGAGGGTTGCCCACACGTCGGGGGCGATGGACTATCTCCGCGAGTTTTACCGGGATACGGACAGTATCGCGGTCATGACACAACCGAACGCGGCGTATGAGTTGAGTCGTGCCCTGAAGGCTCTGCAGTTCAACACCTCCGCGACCGCGGATAGCTAGTGTGTCCTTCATACCAGCCGTCATCCTTCTCGCGATCAATGATGGCGTACGTCTGCATTCATCTCCGTCTTGGCGCGAAGAGACCATAGTGTCTGCCCATCTAGTTCTTGGGATGTAACTACTACACCGGTACCGTGCCAGGCAGTTCGTCGTCAGCCCAGTACTAGTACGCCGTTTATATAACACTCTGCGCGAGTCCCTCCTGCTCATACTAAAGCAGCACGAGATGGCGCGAGCCTCGAGAGAAGTTCGCGAGTCGAGGGGGCTCAGTGGGGGGCTTGTAAGAGAACCATTTTGCTGCGGCTGACCTCACACAAATTTCGATGATGATCGAAGCAGCCTGCGCTGAGCGCTGGAGCGCTGAATTCAGGCCCAATTGGCAAGGGAGCGTTCAATATATTGTTCAAATTGAATGCGCATCAGCGTCCTGCGCGCGACTGCGCATGTCAAGCGTGTTCGCGGCCGAGGCCCAATTGAATACTATACTGAACTGGAACAAGGTGCGCAGCCGGCGACCTGCGCGCGCCGTGCGCCCGCGCAGCAGGCATCAGAGCCGTGAACGACCTCAGGGCGAGAGCTCGCAGCAGGGACGCAGCTCGCAGTTCGCAGCTTGCACCCATACCACCACACCGCGACTACCTCGCCATACGGCCCCCACCATTCAGCTGAGCATTTGAGCGCAAGGTCCGCAGAGGGCATATATAGGAGGTAAGACGCATCTTCCTCCGCATCCCCGCAGTACAATTGTGCGCCCCCACGCGAACGACGGTGACTCACGCACCATGGCGCAGACCACAGCATTCCGCGCACCCTTCAACGGCACCGACGTGAAGACGAAGACGATGATTACTGCTCTCAGCGGTGAGAAGCTCCCGCCCAGAGCGGAGAACGTGAACCCGTTCGACCCGCCCGAGTACGACTCGCTCTCCCCCCGCTCACATGCGACGCCAACCACGTTCACGGGCACGTCGGACTCCGGATACGCGTCGACGTATGACCCATATGCGTACGCACCGACCGTAGCCGCCCCTGGCCCCTCTTCTCCCTTCTCTACGCACCCCCGCGGACACCGACACCGACGCGGACACCACCGCTCGTCGTCCCTCTCCTCATCCTCCTCCCTCTCATCCTCCTCCGCTTCCTCGGACCAAAACTACGCCCCCGCCTCGTCCCACCCCGCAGACAGCGCCCACGCCCGCCCGCGCACGCTGCACAAAACCTCCTCGCCTCAGAGCAAAAGCCAAAAGAAAAGAAGCGGCTCGGGGCGCAAGATCGTGCGGGCGGTGTCGACGGGCGTGCTCGCGATCGTCGTCCCGCCCGTCGCGGTCGCGGGCGCGGTGCTCGCTGCGTCCGGTTTTGTCCTTTACGGATGCGGGAAGCTGATCGAGGGGATCGGGAAGGGCATTTCTGTTGGGCCTGAGGCGGTGTATCGGGCGTATAGCCGGACGGAGAGGGCGGGGAAGATTCGGAGGGCGTTTGGTGGGAGGAGGAGGTCGGCGGGCGAGAGAGAGAGGGAGAGAGAGAGGGAGAGGAGGGGCGGAAGGAAGGAGGAGACGGAGGGGTGTGTCGCGCCTGGCGAGCAGGAACGGCGATGAGCGTTAGGCGCTCCGTGTCACGGTTGGCTTGAAGTGAACGTCGACGCTGGGACTTGGACTTGACTATGTATGTGTAGGATATCGCGCGCGTCGTTGTCTTTCCTTTTTTTCTCTCTCTCGGATATCTATGCAGGCAGACCTATTCCCGCTGAATCGCATACCGCGTGTGTGTAAAGTCACTAAAGTGTGGACCTGTATTTTGCACACTCGGTACGTTACCAAATATCTGCCAACCTCGACATGACACCCGCATCGAGAGTCTGCTATGCATTTACAGAAGGCGAAGCACATGGCTCAGTACTGCAAACGGGTTCACCGCGAGGTCGACCCCACGGTTCGCAGTCATCGCGAGTTGCTAAGCACTGGTCAGTGTCAACTCAGCTGTGCTTCCTAGGCCTTGCGAAGTTCTGTATATGGCAGATAATAGATGAGTACTAGTGATGTACGACGTACTGATGGACAACCTTCTCCATATCCCCTGCTAGCCGTCCCTCAGCCGACCCCAGACATCGTACATGCCGAGCGTGGAGTGACTCAGCCAAGGCGAGCGTTGCGGTCACCGACCAGCGTGTCCGTGGGGTCGTGCTGCGTAACGCACCACAACGACTGTATTGCTCGCGACACAGCTCACGAAACAATTGCGCAGAGTTCACACCGGCGGTAAGTACATGGAATATATTGGACAACCGTCAGCCACAAGGACTCTCGATCGACGATCGTACGACGTACTTTTATTACGGCGTCGGGATCCCAAAGACCGACACACATGGGGCGCGGTTTACAGGACGGACATGTGTCGGAACGCAGACGGATGGCACACTTACGAGTCAAGACAACACCTGACGGCGGCGGATAGGTGTAAGCCGGTTTGAGGTGATTCGTGGCGTTGGGTTGGATGGCAGTGTGAACCATGGAGCCATCGGGGCGCACGCGGGCGCAGCACATGCTGAGAAGAGAGGTATGTGATCATGACTTACGAGTCGCGCAGCATATACAACCTTGACCTACATGTTGTTACATACCTGCTATAGCTCAATAGCGTATAGCAAGCAAAGAGGAGGCCATACCAAATGGTGGTATGTAGGAAATCATCGGGACGATCGCAGACGTCGAACCGCCGGCAACGAAGCAGCCGAATGAATAGAGTTTGAGGGAGCGGGAGAGTGGGGTAAAGCAGTGCCACAAACGGCGGATCGGCCGGTCATCCGAGCGGGAAAGTTCGTGCCGCCATACACTCTCGCTGATAATGTCGGTGCAGACATAGGCCTCTCAGAACGAGGAAGGCGTCGTCGGGCTCTATGAGCACGGAGAAAGATGGGAAACAGGCGGCCGAGGATGTCAGGTGGGCCAGCCGAGAGCACACTCGAGGATGAGGCGACTGCGTGGGCGAGGCGTGGCTCCGAAGCGGAAGCACGCCATGCATGTGGCGGTCACAGCGGTCGAAGCGGCGAGAGAACTAGCGACGAGTCGTCGAGAGCGATGAGAGCAAGAGAGTCCGAGTGCTGGACCGTCGACGGACGTTGGACAACAGCGACTGGCTTGGGGCGGGGAGGGGCTCGAGCGGAGCAGGCACGATGGCGCGTGACCTGGCCTCGGCCGAGTTTTTGCTCAAAAGGGTGCACTGATGTGGGCGCAGTGTGGGTACTTTCCGCTCTCGTTCGAACATCCACGACCGCGAACGCTGCAGCGACGATGGCCGACCTCACGATGCTCTACGTCCGCCAGGATGGTGAGTGTTTTTTTACATGCGTCTATCGGCTAGATGGGCGATATCGCGGCGGGGGCGCGGCAAGGGGCCGAGAAACCGGGGGTTTGGGCGTGCGACGTGCGTAATGACGCTACAAGGGACACGCTCCTCCTCTTTTGCGTCCCCTCGCTCCTCACGCCTATTCTTTCATCTATTTCCTCCTCGCGGCCTTTCTCCTTCTCTCTGATACACGACCATGTCGTCCCCGTCGACGACCGACGAGCCCACTCCGACCTCGACGACTTCTGCTCCCTCTCCACCCGCACAGGGTCCGTCTCCCTCGTCCTCTCCTCCTCCCTCATCTACGTCCTCCTCATCTACGTCTGCATCTACTGACCCTTCGCCTCCATCTTCAGAACCTACTCCGTCCACCACCGATTCGTCATCATCGGCCGAGACAACCCCACCGCCAGAATCATCTACCACCACTTTGCCTCCGGAATCCTCCTCCACCACAACTCCGCCCGAAAGCTCGAGCACCACCGACCCTCCCGCGTCGGAATCGGAGAGTGCCTCCGATAGTTCCTCCTCCTCATCTGAGCCATCTTCATCGACATCCTCCACGACCCTTCCTCCAGAGTCCACTACCACAGAGTCCACAACTACCCAGACAAGCACTTTCATGTGAGTAAATGCATTTTACGCCCTTCGTCCTAGTTTAATCCCTTCCTAGTGGGACCGACGCCAATGGCTCTCAGTACACCTCCATTATCACTGAGACCGTTGTCACCACCCCGACGATCAGTGCGTCCAACAACGCCACGACCTCAAGCTCAAATACAGGAGCAATCGTCGGTGGAGCTGTTGGCGGCGTAGCAGGTCTGGCCATCCTCGCCACTCTCATCTTCTTCTTTTGCCGTCGGCGTCGACAACGCGACGAGTTCGATGGCAACTTTGACCCCGACCGTGTCGTCGGCATTACTGGAGACAATCGTGCGACGCTCCCCGACATCGACCTCGCGGCCGACAACATCACCCCGTACAACTACACACCCCAGGGCATGTCCATGCCCGTTCCTCAGCACACGACTGGCTCGACCCTGAGCTCTCCGCCGACGGGTGGCATGCCAAGTATGCAGCAGTACGGCGGCTCTGTCCCGGCCTTCCCCGCAGGAGGGCTCGCCGGCGGCGCAGCTGGTGCGGCCATGGCGCATGGCGGCAGGGAGGGTGCTGTCTCTCCACCGTCCGCATATTCCCACTCTCAACCAACGCAATCGTATTATGCCCACTCCGCGTCAGATCATGGCGGCTACCCCGACTACTCTGCGTATGCCGCCTACGCGAACCAGCAGTATCCCCACGGCGGGCCTAGCTCGTCTCCGACGGGTAGCCCGACCAGCCCGTCGTTCGGTCCTCAGGTCGCCGGCGTGCCCGGCCGCGACTTCAGGCATCCTTCGCCTGGGCCGTCACTGGCGCATACATCCCATACTGGCCAGACCGATCCCTCCGTATCGGGCTCGTCGAGCGGTCCGGGTGTCATTCCGAGCGCAAAGGAGCGCGAGGCGATGGCGTATCGCCGGTCGGGCAACCTCGCGGTCGCGAACCCTGACGGCGCGAACGCGGGGTCGTCGGGCGTGCTTCAGCACCAGGACGCGGGACGACTGGACGCTACACCGGAGGACGAGGAGCCGGCGGAGGTGCCGCCGCGCTATGACACGATCAATCACGACCGGTGAGGCCTGCGAGGAGCACGGAGCGCGTCTGTCTGTGGCGCGCTGCGGAGTGGTGTTGGTGGGAACGTCTAGGTGCGCCGGCCGGGATGTGCGAAGAGTCTGAGGTGGACGCCAATTCGCTGTCGCTTGGTGCGTTTCGGGCAGTAGACAGGTGCCCGTCGCCACTGCTTCGGTCGTTGGCGCATCGGAAGACGATGATGACTGGAAGATAAAATGAACGTTCATGCTCGGTGGCGCGTGTCTGCGCTCGCTGTCGCCGACGTTCTCTATGTTGTTGTGCGTCGGGGCCACACGTCCTTCCGGCGACGGACCTCCCTCTTCAAGTTAACTCACGTTACGCGCCCCTCGGACGATGCGATGTCGAGGTCGGAGCTCGTCTAGATGTGCTCCCTCGCGCGCTTTCGTGTCTTCCTCCTTGATTTCCGCCCCGTGTCCCCTTCTTCCCTCATTCTTCACACAGACGCCTCACTCCCAGTCTTTCGTGCTCCGCCATCCGCCCATCACGATTTCACCCTTGCAGACCCTTCTATCCCTTTTCTTGACCTATCCCTCACGCCCCTCACGATACACCCGTGCTTGCTCCCCTCGAGCGGCACATTTTACACGATACCGTACGACCCTCTCGTAACATTATGCTCAAGTACACGCCACATTACCCACCGTATCCTCCTGTCCGATCGCGGCTAGCTAGTCTTCCTGTACCCAATCATCCCGCCTTTCCTCCAATCCTCCGTACCGATTTGCACATTGTTGTTCACTACCTACACGCGCTTGGACTTCGTACTCACACTCTTCGTCCGCCTCCCCCTCCGTGTATTTGATCGCTACAGCCACTGTATTCTTTACTTGATACTTGATGATGATACATCTATGAACGATCGTCACGACTTGCCAGATATACCGAATCCCGACAACGCGGACTTGCTGCATGTGAGTTTCTGGAATTCCTTGCATATAGGATGTTCGAACGTTCACCGTCTGTCTGTTCATGTTATCTGATAGGAAATTAGGGTGGGAATCTCCTCGCAGTTGGACGGTTCTGCACGCAGTTTCTGCGTCGTTTCTGCTTCTACTCAGAGAGAGGTACGTCGATCGAGTCCTCGTTACAGAACGTCCCTGCCAGGCCAGATTATAGATTTTCCCCAGGAGGCGGGAGTCGATAGTCCTTTCGGTGCTGCCCAGATTCGTGCAAGGTACTACCTAGATGGGAACTCGTATCCCCGAGGATGCTCGGGGATTGGGGGCCAGTGCGCAGTCTATCTCCGACGTCGGGGAGGATCGTACGCGTATAAAAAGGCCAGGATAGATGTCGATCCTCGGAGGTGCATCCTCGGAGGTGGGATCCATCGACATCCCTAGGCCTGAGCACTGCCACCACTACTTACACGATCGCAATGGCCCAACCTGGACAGATCACGTTCTACAACAACTTTGTACGTCCCGAGCGGTCCTCGGCACTAGTACTCTGAAAACACTGATGCTCATCTCGTCGCGCAGTACTCCCCGTTCGGCCACAGGGTGCTCATCGCGCTCGAGGAGGCCAAGGCGCAGTACACGACGTGCGACATCGACTTGCACGACAAGCCGGCCTGGTTCGTGAATATCAACCCTGTGCAGAAGGTCAGCTCCCTCGTACTCTTCCGAGTGTACATACATCGTCTCACCTCGCCCCACCCCTTCGTTGCCTATCCACCACATACAGGTCCCCGCGATCACCTACGGCGGCCCGCCCTCCCCGCCCGAAGCTCCTCACCCCTCAGCAGCAAAGATCACAGAGTCGCTCGTGATCCTCGAGTTCCTCGCCGAGCTCTTCCCCGCCTCGGGCCTGCACCCGTCCGACCTCGTCCAACGCGCACGCGCACGACACGCGATCGTCCTCTTCGACACGCAGGTCTTTGACGCGTTCATCAAGTTCGTGTTCGGGCAGCAGCCTGCAGCGCCGCTCGTCGACGCCCTGGCGGCCTTGCAGGCGCGACTTCCCGCGGAGGGAGGGTTCGCGGTGGGCGAGTGGTCGATCGCGGACGTGGCGGCTGCGCCGTTCTTGGTGCGCATGATTCCTTCGCTGGAGCATGATCTTGGGGTGTTCCCGGTGGGTGAGGGGAAGAAGGTGATGGAGGAGCTGAAGGGGCCGAGGTTTGTGAGGTTGATGAAGTACATTGAGGATTTGAGGAACAGGCCGAGTGTGCGTGGGACGTATGATGAGGTGAGTTTGGGAGGACATGGTGGTGGATGTGGTGGATGTGTTGCTGACTATGGTGGTGGTATTCAGGAGGGAACTGTGCAGCAGTGGAAGGAGAAGTTCGGGCGGTGACTGCTCAGAGCTCTCTGCGGCGAACCGATGTACGGGCGACTTCGACGTGATGGTGTCGTATGGTATGTGGTGCCACTAGAGATGACGATCTTCCGTCTGGACGGGAGAGAACATACAAACATGCGCTCCGCCATTTCTTGAGAGTGGATCCGTCTATCGCGGCAAATGCGAGATGCGCCTGAATTGTGCGTTCTTCTCTTGTCTTGCCTGTGTGCACTCAGCTTCATTCTTGCGTCGGGAGGCATGTTTAGTCTCTTGCCAGTGCACGCATCTTATCCTCCCGTGCGAATGTCCAGAGATGAGTCCTGTAACATTCTTGTACCACCCGCGCCCCGACCAGGCCGGCTCCAGGGACCAGGTCAGCCTTCCTCACGAGCCTGCTCTCTAGGAGCGAAGAGTCCGCAATTGACGTCGTTGTCGAGCCAGTAGTAGACCTGTGTTCGATCCGACACTAGCACATAGGTTATGGGGAAGTCCGTATGGGTTTCTCGTATGTCCAGTGCGCGGACTTGAACACATCAGGAAACCAGGCGTCTCCGGCTCTGTCTGGAGAACGTGCTCACAGCAACGTTCGTGTTCGAGTCGGTGACCCGTGTCTCCGCCCATATCTCTGCGAGTGTGTGGAACGAGGATGCGAGTGACCCTGCGAAGACCGTGGTCGATGCGAGAGGTCTGGGTAGAGAGATCCGGACCTCTGCGCAACGGCCCGATCTCTGTCATCTCTGTGACTCTGTTGCGAGGTCGCAGAGATGGACCGGTTTCCTGATGCAAGGCTGGAGTGTATCATATCTAACTGGAGGTATGACTCATACCTGCGACTCCAAGTGTTCGGTTTCCCGCTAACTCCATGCTGTCCAGGTTCGCGCACGCCGCAAACCTCATGTCCCCGAGGAACCCCGGGAGTTGGTCAACGCTGACCAATGCGCAGTCCAGCTCCGACGTCGGGAGCATCTACACGAGCTCTTGAAGCCTGAATGCCGAAATATCCTCCTTCGATGTAAGTTGAATCGCCATTCCAAGTGCATCCATTCAGCTCCGGCATGCATTGAGTTGGCAGTAGCGAGACTCAGGTGGTTCGAGGATCTTCCCAAACGCCGTCACTGATAGTCGTATCATAGACATGGCAACTTACCTGCAGCGCAAGCTAGCCTGAGGCTTGTATAAATAGTGGACCTTGATGCTTGCGTCCCCTCTAGGCTCAGTGCGGACCACTACTCACATTAAGGACCTCCGTGATCACCATCGCAATGGCTCAACCCGGACAGATCACCTTGTACAGCAACTTCGTACGCCGCGAGTACTTATTCTGGACGAACGCGTGCTCATCTCGTCGCGTAGTACTCCCCTTTCGGTCACAGGGTGCTTATCGCGCTCGAGGAGGCCGGGGCGCAATATACGACCTACGCCATCCACTACCCGAACACGCCGTCCTGGTTCGTGGATATCAACCCTGTGAAGAAGGTCAGCTCTTCGGTTGTTGCTTTCCTGGAGTACCTCACCTTACCTTACCTCACCTCGCCCCACTGGACACCCACAGGTCCCCGCCATCACATACGGCGGCCCGCCTTCCCCGCCAGAAGCTCCTCACCCCGAAGCCGCGAGGATCGCCGAGTCGCTCGTGATCGTCGAATTCCTCGCCGAGCTCTTCCCCGCCTCGGGCCTTCACCCGTCCGACCTCGTGCAGCGCGCACGGGCACGCCACACTATCACCGTCTTCGAGACGCAGGTCTTCGACGCGTACATCAAGTTCGTCTACGGCCAGCAGCCCGGTGCGCCACTCCTCGACGCGCTCGCCGCCTTCCAGGCGCGCCTGCCCGAGGCCGGCGGGTTCGCGGTAGGCGAGTGGTCGATTGCGGACGTCGCGGCGGCGCCGTTCATGATTCGCATGCCGCTCTCGTTCGAGCACGATTTGGGCCAGTACCCTGAGGGAGAGGGGAAGAAGGTGATGGAGGAGCTGAGAACGCCGAGGTTCGCGAGGTTGATGAGGTATATTGAGGACCTGAAGAATTATCCCAGTGTGGCCAAGACGTATGACGAGGTGAGATTGTCGATGTGGGATGTTCGGTGGATGGACGTTGCTGATGCGGGCTGTGGTGCACAGGAGGGAACTGTGAAGCGTTGGAAGCAGAACCCCGCGTTCAAGCGGGCGTGATGACTTCGCAGAATCCAATAGCGTTCCATACAATCAATATTATGGTACCGTATGATCTGCGATGCGGAAGGGTTGGTCCATTTTCATGTGCACCTGTGCACGCAAGAGGATATACGGAGTCTTGATCCCGTTCGCAAGTGGGTGCGCGGAACTACGACGATGGATAACTAGGTGATTGAAGGCACGGGCTCACATAAGGTCTCAAAAGTAGCACCTCCTGTGCTTGAGGATGTACCGCTCCGCGTCTTGCTCGAGGGCGTACATTGGGAACGCAGCGGTCATGATCCGCGCCCAGCGGCCCTTGCGGTATTGGGGCAAGAACGTGCCCTTTGTCAGCTCCCTACGAGAGTCGAAACGGACGTTAGCTCAGTAGTGCAGCGTCGACGAAGAATCAAGGAGTTGTCACGCACCAGTATTCTGGCATCCACGCACAGGCCTCCCAGTCGACGATACCGGTGATGTTCCACTCGTCGTCAACTAGGATGTTGTGCGGCCCCAGGTCATTGTGCGTGAGGCATATCCGATGTGGACCTGCGTGCGCCCTCCGCACGACGTCGTGGATCGCCTCACTTGTATCGGACTGGCCTTCTGGGACGTACTTTGTCAGTCCCCCGGTAAGCCTCATGAGCTCCGCGTGGAATGCGGCTGCGTCCTCCCACGGGCCAGCAGCCTTGGCACCGAAGTGAATACGCGTGCAGTAGACAGGCCCACCGCCGAAACCACAGTCGGACTTCGTTAGAGGGCGCAGGGAGGGCCCGCAATGGTACTAACATGTCAGCAAGCTGCGCGCTCAGCTTCGCTTCCGCCTCCGGCGTCATGTCCGTCCAGACGGCTGCGAGTGAGTGTCCAGGTAGGTCGGTTGTGACGAGGTACGTAACGTCTCCGTGCTTGAGATTGTCGATGACGAACGGGACGGGAAGGGAGGTATGCGTTCCGATGAAACGAACGGCTTCGCCCTCGCTAAGGTGCAGGAGAGTGCTCCTTTTGACATACATCCCGCCGGGCACGCGCTGAGCAGCACTCTCTGGATCCCAGCGGCGAAGACCAAGTCTCACGAGGTACGTCCAAAACTTGACGCGGAGACGGATTGGGAAGAGGGGGACAACGACAGCGAGGACGCGATATTTGAACGCTGTCGCCATGAGCCGCCTTGAATCGTCTTCGCTGGTTACTGTGGATAAGTTCAGCTTTACGCACAGACTCAAGTAATTGGCACTCACCGGTACTGTTAGACTCTGTGGCCTTGATCAGCTGGTGACGTCCGACACTGAAACCTTTGTGGGACTCAGTGCCACATGAGAGTTGTTGACAAGCGCAGCTCAGTGGCGCTAGAATCACCTCCAAGCGGCGCTTCAAGAGGACTCAGCGATTCATTCCGTGGAGTCAGCCGCCACGCCTCAATACTCAGTGGTAACATCGTCTATGACGTAGAATGTACCGTTCGGCCTCCTGCTCAAGTGCGTACATCGGAAGAGCAGCAGTCATGATTCTCAACCAACGGCCTTTGCGATATTGGGGAAGGTATGTGGCCTTCGTGAGCTCCCTGATAGATCGGAGTCGAAGGCGACATGAGTCAGTCACGCGCAGCGCGAGGTCCGAATCACGCAAGCTACGAGGTACGCACCAGTATTCCGGCATCCACGCACAGGCCTCCCAGTCGACGATACCAGTGATATTCCATTCGTCGTCGACCAGAATGTTGTGCGGTCCCAGATCGTTGTGCGTGAGGCAAATACGATGCGAGCCGGCGTGTGCCCGTCGCACGACATCGTGGATGACTTCGGACTGGCCATCCGGAACGTATTCCGTGAGGCCCCCAGTGCGACGGATGAGTTCTTCGTGGAACTCTGCCGCATCCCGCCACGGGCCCGCTGGAGACACCGTGTCGAACCGGATGCGCGCGCAATAGACAGGGCCGCCCCCGAAAGCACAAACTGCATCGGAAGGCGCAGGGATCGCACGCAGCGGCGCCAGCAGCTCGGACAGCTGCGCACTGAGCTTTGTTTCGGCCTCGGGAGGCATGTTGACCCAACGGTTCATCAGCGGATGTCCCTGCAGACGCGAAGTGACCAGGTAGGTTATGCCTTTGTGCTGGAAGTTGTCGACGACGATTGGGACGGGGAGCGGGGTTCGACTGCCGACGAACTGGATGGCATGACCCTCGCTGAGTCGGTGCACAGTGCTTCTCTTCACGTACATGCCTCCGGAAATGCGCTGAGAGCAGCTCTCGCGTTCCCAGCAACGGTTGCCCAGAACCGTGAGATAGTTCCAAACCTTGGCCCGGAGGGAGATTGGGAGTAAATGGACGAAGAGCGCAAGAGCACGGTAAACGAAGGCGAGTGCCATTCCCATCTGATTCCTGCAATGATATTTTGAGCTGTGACGAGTACGTAGATCCTATATGACGAGACTCACACCTTTGCGCGAGATGTATCGGAGTCGTGGTGATAGAGCAAGGTCAACTTGGTAGTAGGCGCCCAGAGGGCTGCAAATCCAGGTGCAGACTTGGCTCGCTCCGCTTCTATCTCTACGACTATTAATCAATTTGTCAAGTGTATGTACCGACAAGCATGTTTGGCTACTGTAGAATAGCGCAAGGTGTCCTGTGTCCAAGTAGGTAGACTGTCTATCCAAGCGCCTGTTGTGCTGGTAGCTTGTGGTCGTGAAGGCATAAAGGGTCGTAACGAGCAAGCCACGAGTCGTTTTGGATGCGGATGGTAGGTTCAAGGAGAGGGGGAGAAGCGGGAAAGAGTAAGATGAATGGTGAGTGGAAGGTAGAAGAAGTGTCTGCGGCACCCGCATCCAGAACATGAAGCATGCATGAAACACCGGTCCATAAATACTCCGCAATAACTATCCCCCTCAACCGCGAGCAAGAGAAGAAAGAAGAAATATAATCCAGGTCCCATGAGCTCGCTCACCACGTCTGTCCAGATCCACACTTGCGGACCTGCTCCTTCTCCAACTCGTCGTCCTACGCACGATCACACAGCCTGCCCAACTCCATGCCCCGTGCTCGACATCTCAGTCACATCCTGGTCTATGCTCGTCCGCGACACCTTCTTCGGCGACCTCTCCAGCCAATTCTTCGGCTGCACGCTCCCCGTGGGGCTGCTCTGCGTCGGCGACGTCACCTGTCCCAGCGCCTGCTGTGCTGCGAACGACTGCGGCGGGCTACCGGGCGAGATCGTCGACGACGGCGACAGTGGGCCCATGTTCGTCACGAACAGAGGCCCGATCCCGGGCGGCGGCATCGGGGATCCCGGCACTTCGCGTGAATCGCGCGGGCGCGAGGCGTCGAAGTACCCTCGTGACTGCGATGGCTTGGCTGATGCGGCGGCGGCGGCGGGGAGGAGCGGCGCGTCGCTCGTCTCGCGGGAATGCGCGACGGACGGCGGCTGGGAGATCGAGAGCATTGAGAGCGACGCGAATGGGTCGTCGCCGACGAGCGAGGATGAGCTCGCGTTCGCCGTGCCCGGGCCGGCGCGGAACGAAGTTGGAGGGGGCGCGCGCCCGGGCCCCGCTGCTGCCGCTCCCACGGCGGCCCCTGCTGTGCTAGGGCCCATGACATCGTCGATGATGCGGCTGAGGTCGACCGAGTTCGATGCGTTGACGATCGGGTCGACGAGCACGCTGGGCTGGCCTGGGGGCGGCCAGACGGATTCGCGGAAGATTGAGCCGGTCTCTGAGCGCATGCCGAGGAGGTGAGGTGCAGCTGCCCCGGGTGGGAGCGAGGCTGGTGTACCGGCGCGGTGCGGGTCCATTGGCGTGCCCATGATGGAGGGACCGGGGGACGCGTCGTGGAAGGAGCGCGAGAGGGGCGATACGCCTGGGCCAGCTGGGGTCGGTGTGTTGGTGACGGAGCGTGAGTGTGCGTGTGCAGAGGAGACGACCGAGGCAGGGTAATCTCTGTAACGGGTCGGTGGACCAAGGTCGTAGTCATCCATGTCTTCGCCGTCAAGAAGACGAGTGCGGGGTTTAGGCGTAAGACGCTTGAAGAAGGAAAGCTTCTTGCTCTGGTGTCGACGATAGAAGAGAAAGATCGCCGTGATGAGGATAAGGAAGGCGGCTCCGCCAACAGAACCGGCTATGATGTTGCGCTTGGTCGCCGCGGAGTCGGAAACAGTGTCTCCGGACAGCGTGGTAGGGATGGCGGTGAAGATCTGATTCCGTCAGTGAGAAATGTATAGGAGTGGGCGCGAGCATCACGTACCGTAGATGTTTTCCCGTCGATGACTGTAGTGGCGATGGCGGATGTAATAGTGGTCTCGAAACTGTCCGTCACGTTTGCATTTGCGGGTGGGGTCACAAATTGGCTGGGGGGAGAAGTCGGCTCTGCGGAGGATGGGTCAGACGATGGAGCGGATGTAGGCTGCTCAGAAGGAGGGTCAGTTGTTGGCTGGGACGTGGGGTCGGAAGTTGGAGGCTCAGATGTGGGCTCGGACGTCGGTGGTTGGGAGGTCGGTTCAGACGTGGGCTGGGATGTTGGGGGATCTGAAGTAGGTTCGGATGTAGGCGGTTGAGAAGTTGGAGAGCTGGTTGGAGGCTTGGACCTGCAATGAGGGTTACGAACCGAGCGTTGGGAGTAAGTAACGATTGCACTCACGAATCTTGGGAGGTCGGCCGTGAGGTGGGCGACTCGGTAGGGTCGGACGTCGGAGGCTCCGAGGTACCTTGGGATTGGCCCGGTCCACCGTCGCTCGCACCATCTCCGTCGGATGCACCTGGTCCGTCGGCGGGGTCGTCGTTGGAGGGGTCATCGTCACCCGAGTCCTGTCTTCCGGTGGGTGCAGACGGCGCGGAAGTGATCGCTCCTGACGGTAGGTCAGGCTGCAATGCGGATGTATATAGCGCTGAGTCACAAGGTGAAGAAGAGAATGAAGAGTTACGCACCGTGTCTTCTGTGGCCAGTGTGTCTGTCTGCCTCGCATCTCCGGTGCCCGAAATGGCAGTCGCCACTGGAGTGATCGACGGGGTCTGTCGAGGGTACACTCGTCGCCGTTTCGCAGGATTACAATGCGAGCCTCCACACAAACGGTCCATGAGCACAAGCGTCGACGGGGCGAGAGAGAGGGAGACTACGACTGGAGTGACATTAGATGTGGAGACAAGCGCGACGAGCTCCTCTGCCTCGGCCCACACGGCTCCCTTCCCTCGCATCACGTGCGGGGCTGTGTCGCGGTTCCCTGTTGCGCGCCACGCTCCCTTCATCCTCCACTGCCACCAAAGCGACAGCAGCACCAGCTGCAACTGCCATGGTCTTGCGATCCTCAAGTCATCCAGCTCATGATTCACGACTCGTACCCACGTGTGGCGAACAGGCTCGCACTCGTGGGCAGCTCTGATGAACAAGAACTTAAGCAATCCCGGTCTCCCCGCAACTCAAAACACCTTGGACTTTGGACTCGCTGCGGCCGACCCGGCCACCATGACGCGAGATATTGACAAGTGAACAGCAACGCCATACGGAATTACTCCTATCCGCCACACATTCTTGTGTTAGATCAGCGCACACGTCGCTTACACTCCCTCGCGTTGCCACCTTCTTCCCATCGGTGACAGTAGCCGCATCCCGACAAACTGGGCGGCCGCTGCGCTGAGCCTCAGCTATTACTTACTCATCTTGCATAGTTCAAGCCATGCCCGTAGCGAGCGAAGATCCCATCCTGAATCAGTTCCACCTCGTTCCTGAAACGGTCTCCGTCGTATACATAGACAAGGTGTGCATGTTCCGCACGCCTGCAAGGTAAGTTCCAAGTTCAAAGCTAGTCGGCGCGATGCATACCGCCGAAACTCACATGTGTCCTCAGGAATATATGGAGAGATCAGCGCACTGGCCGTGATTGTAGAAGAACCGAACCATCCTCGTTGACCACATTCTGTAGCTCACACGATGCAAAATCCCAGTTGCCTATCTCAATTTCCGCGAGTCCGCTACATCTGTCTCAGCGCTGTCTGCTCTCCACAACGCTGATGGGATTGTAATGTCGACGTCATCGGTTCCTGTCGTCGTGCTTGGACGATGATAGCCTCGTATTCGCGAGGCAATGTGCGCGCATAAGAGCAGCGCCTCTAGCAACGTCTCAACATCCCGTCTTCGTGCGATGGTACCTCTTCGCATGCTCTTCGTTGTCAAATAAGCCCCTTCTGCGTTTGACCTCGTGAACCCGTGCTAGACGCTCAAACCTTGCTAGTAGCTTGAAGCTTGAAGCGTCGTGACGCTGTTGGTATGCTCGAGGGTCGAGTCCCACAGACTGGAATGCTTAGCTCCGCCTCTGTTCGCGCAGATCAGATGCCAGACATATTGAACGTGCTGTTGGTCGGCGCAGGGGAGATCAATTTTGGTGAGTAGTACTTACAAGTTACTACGCTGATCTGCGACCTTGCAAGCCCTCGCATTCCTCTGATGATATGTTTCAGGGTCGGTCGAAGGGCCGTGGAACCACGTACGTGTCTCAAGCTCATTTAATTTCAATGTTATCTCACTCGTTGCCCTTCGGACTTCCCCTCGATATCCATCCAGACTCAACGACTCGAAGGGTACGTGCTCCCAGATGACGGAGATGAGATATACATCTGGAATCTCTGAGTGTTGAATGTCCGCAGGATTCTCGCGTCCCGGCTCCGGATCGTAGGACTAATCGACATCGACACCGCGCGCGCCGCAGCGGCGCTCGACAGCAAGCTCAACTCAGACCAGCGTGCGGCCTGGTCGAGCTGCAAGGTCTTCCCGAGCGTCGCCGAGGCCTCGCGCGCTCTTGACCATGGCCTGGTCCCGCAGTACGTCCTTCCTCCTCACCAGTACCTCAGCCTCTCGTAAAGGCACATCGCGTCTCGCTTCTTTCGGTCCCCCCAATACCCGCGCGCCCTCCTGCCTCACATGTGTCCTGCGCTCTCTTCCATCTCACCCACGATCATTCAGCATGCCTTCCGCGCGCTGACTCACTTCTACGCGGCGTCCGCTGCTCAACAGCTTTGCCATCGTCGGCATCCCGCCCTTTGCGCGGGGAACGGACATCCCGGGGCGCGACCTCGAGCTTCAGCTTGTGTCCGTGTTCCCGCGATGCGCGCTTTTCGTCGAGAAGCCGGTCAGCAGCGGGCCGGAAGACGCCTGCTGGCGTGTCGCGCAGGCGCTCGCGGCCCGGGGGACGAAGGTCGGGGTGGGCTATATGCTACGGTACTTGAAAGGTATGTCTGTGTGCAGCGCAGTAGTCTGGCAGAGCTTATTGAAGGATGATGATTGTAATAGCGGTGCAGATGATTAAGCGAGTGGACTGCGTGCTTGCGATCGTGTCTTTTCCTGACGCGAGATATGCAGGAGCATTATCAAGGAGAAGGGATTGGTGGTGATGGGCACGAATGGAAAGTATGTTATGGCATAGTGAGTGTTCACGACATCGTGGGCTCGAATACCTGCTGAACGGCGATTGAATTAGTGAGTTTGCGAGGAAGATGGTGACTCCGTCCTGCGTCTTTACTGGCAATGGTGCTCATCGCACGATGTAGGCATGGTGGGATAAGACTCGCTCCGGCGGTCGTACGTGCTCCTCTTCACGACCTGTGGCTGCAAGCTGACTCCCTCAACCCCAGCGATCATCGAACAAGCTACGCACTTCTGTAAAGCTCAGTCATTGGAGCACCAGTTGCTCATGCTAATAACACGATCGTTCTCTCAGGCGACCTCTCGCGCTACTTCGGCGGAGATGTGAACCTCTCATCTGTCGTCGCGCACAGCGTGCAGCACAACGAAGCACCAGGCCACCTCTCCGCGAAGCGCTTCGACGAGGATCTCATCCCAGCGGAGAATCGCCTCCCGCGGCTGACGAGCGCGACATGGAAGTACAAGGGCGGTGCCGTGGGGACGTTGACCCACGTCATCGCGTTGCATGGTGCGCATAATCACTCGCCTGAGCTGCCCTGTAATGCGCGCCTTGGCTAACGAGCCCGGGTGCGTAGGTGCGATACCGTACGATACCGAGTTTGAGGTGTACGCCGACGGGTACCTCTTCAGGCTCGTCGACCCGTACTCCGTGCCCAAGCTGTACATCAAACGCCCGGGCACGCACGAACAAGGTGTGTGTCACGGTGTTCGCGTATGCTCTACTGCGTCGATGATGACCGTTCCCCGTCACAGAGACGCATGTATTCGATGATGTAAGTCCAGCCGTACGCTGCGGCGATATTGTCTAGTGCCAGAACCTGACAGGAACCCTCGAAGGATGATCCGTTCCTCACCGAGCTGGCGACGTTTGTCGACGTCGTCGACGGGCGACGAGAGAGTGACGAGATTCTGAGCCCCTACGAGGACGCGATAAAGACGTACGAATTGGTACGTGCTCACTTCCTCGGTCCGCTGATGAAAATTGAGTGACGTTAACTATCGTTCTGGGCAGACCTGGGCGATTAGGCGGGCCAGTGAGCGGGCCGCAGCGGAGTATGTATGAACAGCGGGTAGTGGGTCGTTTCAGCGAGGCCTTCAGGAGAACAAATGGGCGACCGAGCCGTGGCGAGCAGACAATAGGCAGGCAGGCGAGACGAATCGCAGAGTCTCCAGATGTGTCTCACTGGCTGGGTAGATGGTCGGGCCGCCGGGGCAATCCATGGGGATGCCATCGACTCTCCAATGGCTCTACGGGAAGCCTACGCACGGGGCCAAACTGACGCATAGCTGCCGACCGTGCTCCGGCTCCTCTCCACTCACCCTGCAGCCCAGGCCTGCCCGTGCTGCTGACAGATAACCCACCGAAGTGAAGAACCCCCAATCGCACGTGAGGAAGGCTCATGGGCCCTGAGAACCGGACGCGGGGTCCGGGGAGACAAGCACGAAGCTCTGCGTGTACGTCACGCCCTCAGATAGACTGAGTGGACGCACGGCCGGTCGCACAGGTGGGCCTCATGCATGAGTACGGATGACCTCTATCCGTACAGGATTGTATGTGCATGAGCGGGCAGATGGACGAAGCGAGCGGAGATGGCAGGGCATGGACGCACGATCGGACGTTCGCGAAGCACGCGCAGTGGTCTGCAGGGGTCTGCGCTGGCCTGAGCTGGTCGTAGATGGGTGGTCACGGTTCGGATGTCGCGACCCCATACCCGAGCGGTAGGCGGAGGCGAGGCAGGATGTACGCTGATCGCCCGCCGTTACGAGAGGGTCTGACGGCATCGTTTAGGAAGCTTGGCACGGTGTTTCGGGTTGGTGTCAGGTGCGTCAGAGCGGACGGGGCACGTTCGCCCCCGGGAAGCCGTGGGTCACCGACGTCAGCTGAGTCTGAAGGAAAGCTATCTATCATATGAAGGGATAGTTTCTACGGGCAAACGAGATATCTTGTCGTGGATTTGAAGAGTGTCTCACCCTGCCACGGCACCCGGGGGGGGGGGGACACGACGCTGGTCGAATCTACCGGTACTATCGCGTTCCACTGATGAAAGATAGAATTAGAACACATTATGGTTATGCTAGCTCCACAGTTATGCAATGATCTTGATAAGTGAGAACGCAAAGGTTAGTTATATCGTGCTTGGAGTTCCACGCCATCCTGGTCTGCGGCACTCTGCCGTAATGGCCACGCCATGGAAGCCTCAGCCACGGTGTCGGCAAGCTCACGAACGCAGGCCGGCAAAAGCGTGAACCACGCCGACCTAGACATATTGCCATTCGCTTTCTCATCGGAAGAGCAGGGCATGAGGTCGGCCACCGTCCGTACAACATCTAACAGAAGATGCCAGAGATACGCATGACAATAAGGGACGGGAAGGCATGCCGTGTGGTGGGCAACGTGAGTTGAGATGTTCATTGTGATCGAGTGATGATCCGCACCTACCTCCGCAAGAAGTGTAGGTCCGCGACGGCCACGATGCCTCCCTCGAATGGTGTCGCTTGGAGGTACCGGCCTCGAGGCTGCAGGCACGGTGCGTGCTCGTGCGTCATGGATGATCGTGAGAGTGAGTAAGGTATATCGCCCCTCGTCCGGCTCGACAGCACACCGGACAGACTGAAGATGCAGGTCATGTTGGGTCCTGGCAAACACGAGGTATTGTTTGACCTCGTAGCCGCGAGCGTCTTTGAAACGCACTAGTCCAGTGCATGCACGAAAAAGGCAGTTATCTAAGAACAGGACCTCGTGAGAAATGCTCAAAGCCACTCACATCTTTTCCACTGCTGTGGTCAATGGGTCCCACGATGGGGCTGATGGAAGATTTGAGTGGCATGATGCGCTCCCATAACCATCCCGCCGGCTCTGACGAACTTCCTGGATGGCCGGAGCCACCTTATCGTCAGGTGGATAGACCACCAGTCACACAGACACGAGGCTAAGCGATAGGATCGAGAAGGCGGCATAACGTTATACATGGCTCCGTCACGAAGCATCTCGTAATGGGAAACCTTGCTCGTGCATAGGCAAATGACTGGAAGACGAACGCATGGTGCATACAGCATATACCGAAACGCCAGACTAACGACCGTTCGAATACAGTGCCGTAATTCTAGGAACGCCCTATTCTGCGACCTTACCTAACGGAGTCTTAGCCATGACGCTCAGCACCTCGTACAGAACCTGTGCACCGGATGCCGGCGTGAGCGACCCGGAATGACGAACATCACGGCGCACTTACGTCTGCGGCCGCCATTGTGGTCAGCTCGGCATTAGTGTCGTACGCGGGAGCCACCTCGACGATGTCGGCAGATACAATGTGCAGGCCGTCCAGGCCACGCAAGATCGTCCGCAGCTCCCGCGTCGACCATCCACCAGTCTCGGGCGTGCCGGTTGCAGGCGCGAACGCGGGGTCGATGGAGTCAATCTGCCAGACACGAGGTGCGGGCTCAGCCTCTTGCAGGTGTGGCTCGCGTCTCAAGAAGACTCACATCGATGGACAGATACACGGGCTTGTCTCCTACCGTCTCACGAATTTTCTTGATGATGCCATCCGTACCTGCACGCGGTGAGCGACGCGGCAGCAACGTTTTCAGCAAGCGAAACATACCGATGGTGTCAATCTCACGGGCCTCAATGCGCTGGAAGCCAGATGCGTCATCGTTCGAGTAGTCAGCTGGCCCGGAGAGTGTCGTGCGAATAGCGCCATGCTGTAAACGACACGATCAACTAGGATCACTAGTTTTCCCTCACAGGAAGACGAAGAGGGGGCGTGGAGAGGGTAGAAGCAAAAGACACTTGCAATTGACGACCCATTCTGGATCAGGCCCTCCTGGCTGGCCCAATAGAAGTACGTGCCGTGATTGATTGCTGCCTGCTCCGATGGGGCACCGCCGAAGACCTCGGGCTTCCAGGTGTCGAGGTGGCTGTCGAAGTGGATCACAGAGATCTGGCCGTAGGCACTGTAGATAGAACGGAGGAGGGGAAGGACGATGGTGTGGTCACCTCCAAGGGTGATAATGCGAGGATGATGTTTGCCGTCCGCCGAGATAGGCACCAGAGGCTGTCCGGTCGTCGAGTCGTTCCCGAGAGCAGAGAAGGTAGTGCGGTGAAGGAGCTGCTTGTGACCGTCCTCGATCTGTTTGATGGCAAACTTGTTATCGTAAGGCGTCACCGGTATATCACCGCAGTCGACGATCTTCAGCCCTGACAAGAACGGGTTGACGGCAAGAGGAACGTTGTAGCCGCCATACAAGGTCAGACGACGCGAGCCTGCACGGATGCCCGCTGGTCCGAAACGGGCGCCAGGACGATAGGAGGTGCCGGTGTCCTGATGTGAGCTCGATCAGAGAAGTTGCGGGAGAAGGTATTGGGCTTAGGACGTACGAAAGGCGCTCCAAGGAAGGCGATATCGAATGTGGCCTCTTTGTCTTTACCAAGGCACTGGACCCAAGGCAGCTTGGCGAATGTGGTAATGCCAGAGAACACCGAGTCCGCGGTGACTAGAGCCATGTCAGCGCCGTCCCTCAGCTATACTCCGATGGCTGTCATACCTTCGTTGTCACCGGGGTAATACGCAGCTTGGTAGGGAAATTTGACGTAGTCGAGTGGCATCTGCATATCATGCTCATGCTCATCGTGAGCGTGAACAGATATGATAACAACAGACAGCAAGAGGGAGAGATAGGAGAACATCATGGCGCGTCGAGGTGAGTCGCGATGAGCTGAGTGCGCGACGTCAGCGGGGCTATAAATCTGCTCTCAAAGGGCCTAGAGCTCGGTGGTGTAAAATTCACTATGAACACGCACATCAGTCTCATGACCATCTTCACAGCTGCAAGAGAGTCAACGTTCCGTAAGATGGCGGAACACCAAGAGAAGCATGGCCGCCGTTACGGTATGGGGTTGCGGGCATGACCGCCAGTGTATGGAAGACGTCGCCCAGTTCGGCCTAGCGTTGGATGCGTGGAGCAGCAATGGACCAATGCGGCTGCTTCATATCTCTATGCGAGCGTTTCATGTGGCCTCGGTGACCCAGAACTGGACCCGCGAGCGACTGCACGGGACGTGGGTCCGAGAAAGTGTGGGCGACCGGATACGCAATCGCCCATGGATCGTATCGCCGGCCATGAATAAGCGGTCGCATGACGCGTCTGCAATAATCGAATGAGTACCTCAAGGTCAACGAAGGACATAAGCATCTTACGCCGCTTTGAGAAGGGGACGTCAACGGACTTCCCAACGAGCTACCCGCTACTCCTCCGGGCTCAGGTCGTCAGCTCACATCTCTGCGTCGATTTTCACTCTTACGATGGCATCCCAGCAAGAGCACGACGAACGGAGGCCGTTACTGAATAGAAGTTCTGGGTCGCCGACATCGAGCAGGTCCATAGGAGAGACGGAGACGTCCACGTTGCGGCCAACAGACTCGCATTCCGAAAACAGCGAAGCGACTGGACAACAAGCGCTCGGGGCACTCTTCTCCTCTCTCCTCATCGACTCGGTTCCTGGTGAGTCTCTTGTCTGCTCTCTCCCTCCATACCACACATTCTTACGACTAGCATTCAAGTAATACTGTCTTATGTGCTGCAAAACTCTATCCAGACTGTATCCGTGCTCGTCACCGGCCGCTTAGGCCCTGACGAGCTTTCCGCAGCCGCATTCTCGTTGATGCTGGCTATGGTATTGGGTGAGCCTTACGTTCTGTAAGAAGTAACTGCTAGCTAATATATGCTGTAGGCTGGTGCATCGCACTAGGTGGGACGACGGCCCTCGACACCCTCGGATCGCAGGCCTTCACTGGAGGCGACCGTCCATCCGTGTCGATCCACTTGCAACGCTGCATCATCCTTCTCTGGGTCCTCTTCGTCCCCATCGCGCTCCTGTGGGCGTTCATCGAACCCGTTCTTCTCCTTCTTGGCCAGGAAGAACGCCTCAGCAGTGACGTACAGTCCTTCCTGCGGGTCTTGATCGTCGGCGCACCAGGCTACATCGGCTTCGAGAGCCTGAAGAAGTATCTGCAATGTCAAGGTACGTGATCCAAGCTTCCCGAGCACCACGTCCGATGGGCTCGGGATGTGTCGTGGTCGCTCCAGCCATGCCTGTGCTGAGAGCCTGCCTGACGCGCACATAGGGATCATGCGCGCAGCGACTTACGTTTTGGTCGCGGCCGCGCCCGTCAACCTGGCACTGAACGTGTATCTGGTGCATCACACGGCGCTGGGCCTCCTCGGGTCGCCCCTCGCTATCTCCATAACGTTTTGGCTGTGCTTCGGGCTTCTTGCGTGCGTAACGGCATATTCGCCTGCGCACCGGAAGAACGGGACGTGGGCGGGCTTCCAGCCCGCCATCGTTCTGGACGTCGGGAGCTGTTTCGACTTTCTCAAGCTTGCGATCCCCGGCATCCTCATGGTTGGCACTGAGTGGTATGTCGCTCAGTTACACGAGAGTGCGTCATGAACTGACGAGTGGTCTTCGTAGGGCTGCCTTCGAGATCGTTGCGCTAGCTGCAGGTCGACTAGGGTCTCTTCCACTGGCGGCGCAGTCAGTCATTATGACGACGGATCAGAGTAAGTCTCTTACGTATCCCAACCATGGGACAGACGAGAGGAGTACTGATGGCCCGCTAGTCATGAACACCATTCCATTCGGAATAGGTGAGCGATTTCTGCCCTCCGTGATATGCAGGGTCCAATTTCCTTGACAGGTGTCGCCGCTTCCGCTCGTGTGGGCAACTTCATCGGTGCACGAGACGCTACCTCTGCGAAACGCGCTAGCCATGCATCCGCCCTTCTCAGCGTGGTTGCTGGGGCAATCGTTATGACAGCGCTGATGGCGACTAAAGATGTGAGTCCCTGGCGGCGGTATGATGTCCTACATCACGTTGATTATATCCGACCCCCGTCTTGCCTCCAAACCTGAATTCTAGGTATTCGGCTATATTTATAGCGACGACGCCGCGGTGGTCGAGCTTGTGAGCAGGGTTATGCCGCTCGTCGCCTCGTTTCAGGTATGTGGCGTGGCGTTTGCGTTCGATGCCGTCACACACGGCCGCCTGACTGTTCAACCAATAGATTGCAGACGGATTGGCTGGCTCGTGCGGAGGTGTTCTCCGTGGTCAAGGTCCGTTACTTGTAATCAGCTTCGCGATGGAGTGTTCACGAGGACTGTGTTCAGGGCGTCAGCATCTAGGGGCGTTCTTCAATCTCATTGCATACTACGTTCTGGCACTACCCTTAGGGATCACCCTCGCTTTCCACCCGGAGACGCACCTTGGGCTGCAAGGGCTCTGGATAGGTCAGTAGCTCGACTGAATATTCCTCGAGGATGGTCTCTCGTTGACATTGCCTTCGTCGCTTGTAGGCCAAGTGATTGCCCTGTTCATTGTTGGGCTGAGCGAGTACGGGGTAGTCTGGCTGGGAACCGACTGGGAGAAGGAAGTACGGCGCGGCGTCGAACGGAACCAAGCAGATGCGAAGAGGAGACAGATGCACCAGGATCGCGCTCGGTGTGCCGGCGATAGATGATGAAGGGTATACAAGAAGTACGTCCCCGTGCACTTTGTGCGACGGAAGAACATAGACTGTAGATTGTATTGAGAGGGCGTGAATGATGAACGCCCGAATTCTTAAGTCCGTACCGCATGCGACGCGTTTGAGAGCTGTCTACATGACCCCGTCAGTGGTCTTTTCTACCAAGTTCTTCGCCTTAGGTAGTGTTGTTCGTAACTCTGACTCACGAGAGATAGAAACACGACTGTGCTGAACGCCTGCGGGCCGGAACGTCCTCCGGGCCGCAAACATACAGAGCGGCCTAGACCGGTGCTCGACGAGACCTCGAATGCTTCCGCTCTCGACTCTCGGTTCGAGCCCTGCTTGAGGCCTTCAGAACACATCTTGATTTTGTCAACGATGGTCCAGACAGTCCACACACAGTCAGATCGCTCGTATACGAGTGTATGGTTCGGGGCAAGTCCGACGAGGTCCGACGATGCTCAAGAATAACCACGTCGAGCACGAGTCTAGGCTCATGTGGACGGTGGCTCCTCGGCAAGATCGCTTCCGTACTCCAAGCATAGCTTGTCCGACAGGGGCATATATGAAGGCTACGTTGTGACGATCGGATAGTACCACAACCCACTTTACACACCACCACACCGCACCTACTCTTCCAAGACATGCCGAACCCAAACAAGGTCACCGAACGGCTCTTCCAATCGCCCTCAAAGTATATTCAAGGTCCCTACGCCATCCAAAATGCCGCCAAGTACCTTTCAAAACTAGGCAAGGCCCCTCTCCTGATTTGTGATGACATCGTCTGGAATATCGGTAGGTGCTGTATGCAAATCTAATCATCCGAATTGCTGACGGATGACTGGTAGCCGGAAAGAGCCTCGTGAGCGCACTCGAGCAGGCCGAGTTCAAGGTGTACCGCGCCGTCTTTGGCGGAGAGGCCTCACGAGAGGAGGTCGAACGCCTGAACGCACTCGGCCGCGAGCAGTCCTCCGATTTCGTCATCGCGCTCGGAGGCGGGAAGACGATCGACACGGCCAAGACCGTCGCGGATGGTCTCGCTCTGCAGGTCGCGATCATACCCACAACCGCATCGACAGACGCACCATGTTCCGCACTCTCCGTGCTCTACCGCCCGTCGGGCGAGTTCCACTGCTACACGTTCTTCGACAAGAACCCGACCATCGTCCTCGTCGACACCACCGTCGTCTCGAAGGCGCCGCCCCGCTTCCTCGCCGCAGGGATGGGCGATGCGATCGCGACGAACGTCGAGGCGCGGCAGTGCATGAACAGCACTAACTTTGGGGGAGGGCTGCAGACCGAGGTGTCGTCGGCGATCTGCCAGAAGTGCGAGGAGATCCTGTTCAAGTACGGCAAGCAGGCGTACGAGGCGTGCAAGGTTCACGCCGTCACGCCTGCGCTTGAGGCCGTCGTTGAGGCGAACACGCTCTTGTCTGGACTTGGGTTTGAGTCGGGTGGACTGGCTGCAGCACATGCGGTATGCTTTCTTTCTCGCGAGATGCTAGAAGTGACGCTGACGCCGACGGTGGTAGATCCACAACGGCATGACTGCGATTGAAGAACTCCATACATTGCTCCATGGAGAGAAAGGTGCGCTTGATACACGGGGTAATGCACATGCTAGCGGATTGACACGCACCTTCACAGTTGCCTTCGGTACCATCTGCCAGCTTGTCCTCGACGGCGCCCCCACCACCGAGATCGACCGCTACATCGAGTTCATGCTCTCCGTCGACCTTCCCGTGAACTTCGAACAACTTGGCATCCCCAATGTCAAGGATGAGGAGCTGAGGCGCGTGGCCGAACTCGCGTGCGCCGAGGGCGAGACGATTTGGAACTTGGATAGGGTGATCAACGTCGACCTCGTCTATGGGGCAATCAAGGCCGCAGATGCTGCTGGGCGAGATTACATCCGGAGAACGGGTTGGAAGAAGAATTAGAGCCGAGCGCGACGGGAGCACAAGTTGGACTTTGAGCGAGAAAGCTGTATCATAGTAGAGTAAAACTAGAGTAAGTAACACTCGAGTTAGGACCACTTCAGGGTGGAATCGGAAATCTCCGGATGTGGCTGTGTAAACCGAAACTTCCGTTGCTCGTCAACTTCATCCACCACCACCACCTCGCTCACCCTGGAGAGTGCAGAAAACGTTGTCTCTTTGACTGCTCTTGTCAGGACTGCTGTGAAATCGCCACACAACTCAGGCATCGCATCGCCGCCGAATGGCTTGTGGCGGCCATTGGGCGCTGAGGTAGTCGCTGTACTGGAACGGCGGCGTGTGCGACTCCAGTGTTTCTCGCCGGTACACTCTACCTGGCAGGGAACTGAACCCGGACCGATTCTTTGGTCGGTATAAAGGTACGATGTTACACTCAAGTCGATCTCACACGAGAGCCTCATACTTTGCCAGTTGCCAGTGAATAGGCAACGTCATACGCGACCCTCAGGTGCAAGGAAGAATGAACTTCGTAGGTGTCTATGTCATCCAACCGTGCGTATACGTGCTATTTTCAGTATATCACAGACCTCCTCCCTCAGCTCACCCCATCTGTTCAGTGTGGCGTAACAGCGCAATTATTCCATTCAATAGACAATGCACACTGCGCCGGTCATTTTGAGCGGCCCATTCAGTTCCAGAAATTTGCACTTCGACCAGCCCCCAGAGGGTAGGCTCTGAGACAGTGCGCCCCATGCTATGACTGAGGTGACGGGCACCACACTCCGTTATGCTCGACTCATGCTCCTTCGATGGCACTCAGAGCAGCTGCACAGCTGCATCGTGTTCAGCAACGGCCACGATCACCCCGTCACTCTCTTTCCTGAGCGTTGTCCCTCAGATATATAAACAATGCCTTCCGGAAGTGCTCCTGCATCAATCACACTCTCTTCCTTCCTACTCACGATCGACTGTACTCACCTTTTAATCCCTTTATTCCTTCCCCATTTATCATTTCACCATGCAGATGCGCAACCTCTTCGCCCTCATCGCGTCCGCGGCCTCCCTCGTCGCCGCTCAGAATGTCGTCATCCACAAGCCCGTGCCCGGAATCTCCGCCACCCCCGGCGAGAGCTTCCTGGTCGACATCGAGCTTCCCGTACGTCCTCCTCCCGAACCCATCAGCCCACCGCCCACAGCTCACACTCTGAACATTCTGTGCAGAACAGCCTCACGCCGACCGAGGAGATCTCGGTGGCCATCGGCCTGCTGAGCTGCACCGGCCGCGCGCCGCCGGGGACGTGCGACGGGCTCGACACCAGGCAGACGTTCGGCTCGCTCCTCTTTGCGGGCGAGTACCACCCCGTTCTGGTCCCCGGAAGCGAGGGGCGCTCGCAGAACTACACCGTCGTCGTCCCGGAGGGCTTCAAGACCGGGCCGGCGTTGCTCTCCGTCGCGCACTTCAGTCTGATTGGGGTGCGTCTCGCGTTGCTTGTTGCGTTGAATTTGCTGGAGAGTCCTGACTGACACACCCCATTGTGGCTTTGTGGTGCAGGCCTCGTCGGCTCCTACTCTCGAGGTTGTGAAGGAGACGATCTGGATCTACTGAAGGAGAGGTCCACTTTCCTTTCTCTCAGGAGCTCCCGGTGCAGCGGCGCGGTAGCGTGGCTTGACGATTTGCGTATGCATGGACTTACGGACTGTTGACGGACTCCATACGGACTTGAATGATTATGCTACATGCAGTGGTTCACATCCTGCCGCGAAGCCTTCCCCGTGAAATGGTCTCTCCGGACGGTACGTACCGATATCGGAGAGACTATTATCAGCTCACCAGTGCACGGACATTGGTGCCTCACATCACTGTAAGTATGTCCATATCCCGTCGACGATGCATCGTGCTCATCACCAACCATGGACTCCCGCCGTCGATGATCAGATGCGCCCACCCTTCCTATGAGCCATTCCGAACCTCCGCTCCGTATATACTTATGGAGTATGCTTTACTTCAGCCTTCCGCGTGCGCACAACGCTGATGAAGTACACGCTAGAAGCTGGCATCACCATCACGCATCATGATTAACACTGAGCAGTAGATGTGAACGGCTGAATAGGTACATCTGTTGGAAGTTGGGATTTGGAACTTGGTTGAACCGGGTCGGCAGCATGAACTCCGATACATACTTAATTGATCAGACCCTCGTCCTTGGGTCCGTCCCTGATGCTCGCGCGCCAGGTACATACCAACTGACGTCTTCACGACAAGGAACCCGCGACCGCGCCCAGCCGTCGAACGGTCGAGCTCGTGGTGAGCACATCAGATCACTCAACGAGTCCCAAGAGGCTTAGAAGTTAGGGCCAGAGCAATATACTTGTGTAGGGTATGTACTCGCCGGAGCCTGGACAAGCGGGAGGCGCATATAATCCTACATTGCGCGCAGGTACATGTACAGCTAGGGATACAGATCGTACAAACGCGGCGAACCCACCACCACTGCCACTGCGCGGGGGAAGCGTGCGCGCTCTGGCTGATTTATGTGGCCCTGCACCGCGCGTGTCGGTGCGAGGGGCCGAGGCCAGGAGAGGGCGGATTTTGCGAGCGCGAGCGGGAGGGGAGGAGACGTGTCTGTGGCCAACGAGCGAACGGCGCCGTGGGCGCGACCGAGCAACCGTGAAAGGGGGACGTAAGGTATGCACAGCGGAAGGCGGAGAAGATGGAGTAGTAGAGTAGCCATTGCAATAACCAAGAAAACAGAGCGCAACGGTCGAATGCACCTCTAGCCGCGGCTAATGCGGACGCGCGAGAGCGGGGACCCTCGCGCGAGGTGTGTGTGTCGAAGGTGAGAATGTGAAAAGATGGAATGCAGATGCGGATGCGGACAACAATGCGGACACGAGCTTGCACACTCAACAACGTTGGAACACCACCGAAACGCGGTCGTTACCAAGCCGTAATGGACATCGTCACGGAAGACCCAAACCAGACAGACCCAGATCACCTCCGCCGCGCCAGTGGCGGCTGCAGCATAGCGAAATCGTCGAGCCCGTCCCCGTCCTCACTATACACCGACCCACGCGTCATGGTCGACGGATTCCTTGCCAGCATCGACGGGCCCGCAGGCCCCGACCCCGACGGTGCGGTCATGTCCACGCTCGGGCGGATTCCCGGCGAGGGCAGCGGCGAGGACGGCAGCGTCGCGAGCGGCGGCTCACGGAATGCGCGATGCATCCTCAGCGTCGTGTAGCTGCTGCTATGGCTCAGCGCAGCACCGACCCCAGCACTATACGCATACGAGGGTCCGCCGGCCGTCGCGCTGTTGTTCCGGCTGTGCGCGGGCGAGGAGTACGGCGAGCCGGTGAGCGCGGCGGAGCCGCGGCGCGACTCGCGGCCGGCCATGTACGCGGACGAGCGGAGCGTCGCGGGCGCGGTGACGACGGGCTGGGGCATGTCGGGCATGTCCGCGCCGCCGTAGATAGTCGCCATCTCGAGCATGCGGTCGATCTCGACGGACGAGACTGAGGCAGACGAGACGGAGCCGTGCGTGCTGCCGGGGCCTCCGCGAGGCCGGGGGACCGCCGCTTGCCGCAGAACGGACGAAGAGGCGAGCGAGTTGTCGGGCGTGAGCGCGAGGCGGCCGCCCCAGTAGGGCGAGGTGCCGGGGATGGCCTCGGTCGAGGGGTCGAATGTGGAAGAGCGGCGGAGGCCTGAGGAACGCGCTGCGGGGGAGTAGGCCGCTACTGGTGGCGGGCTGGGGCTTGCGCGGGTGCGAGGGAGGGCGTATGTCGAGGAGCCCCCTGCGGTGTTGCCCAGCGCGGTCGCGCCGAGGCCTGTCGGGGAGGTAAGGTTCGCGGCGGAGAGCGGGCCGAGGATGGGACCTGCTGCGCGCTCGCCGAAGGGGTCTTTGGGATCGGGGGAGGTGGGCGTGATGAGACCGCTGCTGATGTAGGGCGGGTTCTCACGGGGGACCTGCTGCATGCCGCCGTAGGCAGAGTCGGCGGGCGAGATTGGGCTGGTGATGGCGGACACCTGGGACTGGAGGAGGAGCGGGCGGGGGCCGACGGACTTCTCGGGATCGCGGGGAGAGCGAGCTTCGTCGAGCTTGGAGAAGCTGCGCGTCTTCTTGGCTTTGCGCCGGTTAAGGAAGTACCAGAGCACCATCCCTGAACCTACGACGCCGATGACACCGACGCACACGGCGATGACGATGATTGTGACCCTTTACGAGGAAAACAAGTCGACAGGTTAGATAGCAACGGGCGGAGCGGAGGGCAATGACTTACTTCGCGTTGACACGGCCCCGGTTGTTGTTGTCATCGCTGTAGAGAATGGCCGCAGTGGTAAGAGGGTTCGTCGGGATGCAGGACTCGTCGCTGGTGATGTCCCCAAGAACCGGGAGCATGGTCGAGGTCTCTGCGTAGCCGTCTTGGTCCTTGTACATGAGGACGACGATGGAGTCGCGGGGGACGTCCATGAGGTACTTGCTCGCACCGGCGACGGAAATGGTCGAGTTGATCTCGTCGACGGCGAACGACGCACCCTTGGGCACGAACGCACGGACGGTGGGCGCGGCAAAGGCGGGGTCATGGGCGAGGGTGAAGGACTCACACTGGCTGAGGGGCTCGACGGGCGAGTAGCGAGGCGCAAAGGGAAGCGAGTTGAGCGGGAGACAGGCGGTGTTGTCCGTATCGGACTCCTCGATGACGAGGACGTCGGAGACGAGGGCTGCGCCATCGCCGTTGGCATCATCGAGGGAGGCAATGAACTCTGTGCCGGCGGGGAAGGGGAGGAAGGTGACCATGACGCCGGACTCGGAGGTCGAGTTCCACGCATCGGCGGGGAGGGGGATGAAGACGGGGGTGCCATTCACCGGGAGGACGGAGAGGGTGAGCGGGAGGGCGTCGGGGGGCGTTCCGCCTGCAAAGTTGACGGAGAAACCGCCACACTGCTTGACGGCGGAAAACTGGATGGTGGCGAAGCGGGCGGCGACTTGGGGAAGAAGGGCAGAGGCGAAGAGGAAGTAGAGGCCAAAGCCGACCAGGGCGGCGAAAGAGGAAGAGAACATCGGGAGCCTGCTCGACGCGGGGGACGGCGAGAGAGGAGGCGGCCGGCGTGGAACGAATGGACGCGGTCCAGCTGGTCCTGCTTGGTGCACAGCAGCGAGCTTCACAAAGGCCGACGCTTCAAGCGGACATCCAGAGCCCAGCAGTCGGCGGCGGGGGCGCTGTGGACAGACGGAAGGTATGTACACAACGAGAACTTGAAGGCGGAAGACAAGAGCCAGAGAACCCGTCCCGCTGCGGGCAGCGCACGAATGGATGCGACCCACGAGCCGCGCGCGGCCTGGGCTGATATGATCACCCCGCCATCACCCATCCTCCCCTCCGACTCGGCCAACTGTTCGCGACGCTGGGCGACCGCCTCTCCGCCGTTCCTGGTGATCCCCCGTGCCAGCGTGCGCGTTGGCCCAGCGTTGGCCGCGCGCGCATGACGATCGCTTTCCAGGTCTTCCATGTTGTCCTCCCCCTCCTTCTCAACGTTCTCTCCACCGCCCCCAGCCCCCTTCATCTTCTTGCCGGCGGTAGCGATGGGGCGTTCTCTTCCAAGTCCCCTTCCGACGCCCGTCTCTATGGCAATCACCACCCCAGTCAAGATCATTTAATTTTAACCTTGGCTCAGCCCAGGCCTCCCAACACTAACTCCGCAACATGAGAAAGCATGAGAAGCAAACGTGAATACATACTTATTACTCTCCATCTCCGCAGGCCTCGTCAAAGCTCACAGTAAACGTCGTCCCTGCGTCGAAGTTCGAACGATGGATTCTCCGAAGGGAGATTGGCTCGTCACATGACCGCGTCAGGAACGTGCACCCCGACCGCGTTCCTATCCGCGTCGAGTTCAGAACCACATCGAGTAAGGGCATTAAGTAGGTATGATACAGTTGCGATGTCGAATCCGCACGACGCGAACGGTCAAAATCAGTCCAACCACTCCTTGCCTTCGCCCTTGAACTTCTGCAGCTCCGCCTTCCACGGCTCCCACGACCTGCCATACTTCTTCACCAGCTTCTTCAGCTCCTCCCGCTGCGCCTTCTGCAAATCACGGACGCGCCGCATCGTATCGTCAGCCTTTCCCTCTTCCTCTTCGACCCGAATAGAAAAGAAAAGAAAGGGGAGGGAGTCACGCACGAGGTTCCACGGCTCCTCGCCGCCATACACGTCCGTGAACATCTCGCTCACCGCCGGCCGCGGCTGCTTCTCCGCGTTCTTGTACGCCGCCTGCACCTCCGCCTTGACGCGCCTCACGTGCGCCTCGTCCTCGTCCTTCGACCACCACCCCCGGCTCTCGAGGTACGCCCGGAAGCGCAGGATCGGGTTGTCGAGCCGCTTCCGCTCCTCGACCTCCTTCCGCGGCCTGTACGCGAACGAGTCGTCCGACGTCGAGTGGTGTCCGACTCTGCGGTACCCAAGCGTGGGAGTCAGTCGTCGTCGTGACGATACTAAGACAGGGAGAGGGGGGGGGACGACGCACCGGTACGTCATCGTCTCGACGAGCACCGCTCGGCCGTCTTCGATGCACCGTCGCCGCGCCTCCTTGACAGCGGCATAGACCGCGAGCACGTCGTTTCCGTCGACGCGGATCGTGTGCACGCCGTATCCTGCCCCGCGCGCCGCGATCCCGTCGCCGTAGTACTGCTCGCTCGACGGCGTGGAGATCGCGAAGCCGTTGTTGCGCGCGATGAAGAGCGTTGGCGACGGGATCGTCGATGCTGCCGCAACGCACGGCGTGAGCGACCGTCGATGGGAGTGCACGGGTTCGACTCACCTAACAGCATGCCGGCGTGGAAGTCGCCTTCGGACGCGGCGCCGTCGCCGAAGTAGGTCACTGCGCAGTTCTTGCCGCGGCGCAGGGGGTCGCGCTTGAGCGCATATCCTACACCGGCCGCTTGGGGTATCTGTGTGGCTAATGGAGATGAGATGGTGTGATAGTGCAGTTCCTTAGACCCATAGTGCTGGAACCTATGTTAGTTCAACAGAATAGCACGCGGTGGGGTGATATCTCACCGCTGGCATCTGCTTGCCCTTCGTGCAGGTATCGAGATGCGTCCCGTAGCATTGATTGATCAAGCCGTCGATGCCAAAACCACGCCACAGCAGCACACCCGACTCGCGGTACTGCGCTACAATGCGAGTACGACAGTGGTCTCAGAACCCGAGCGTAGTGCGAAGTACTGAATGGACGGCTTACCGAGCACTCTAGTGTCTGCGTTCGTTAAGCTCTTCTGGTGCGGGCAAATGGAAGCACTCACTCGTCGTCAGGAGCGAGCGCAGCGGCGGAGCCAATGATAGTCGCTTCTTCTCCATACTACCGTACACCGTCCGGTCGTCGAGAAAAGGGCATGTCGGGCGAGGGTGGTATCAGCGGTGAGAACGCTGCGCGCGCGGGGCGGGGCACTCACGGAAGTCAGCTGTCGTGTTGTCAGCAACGGGGTGTCGGGAGACTAGACCTGGTCCTTACGTAGAATGCAATCCGACCCTGTCGCTGCAGATTGTAGATGGTCTCATCGACGATCGGGAGCTGTGTCATATGTTGGTATCTGGGGCGGCGGGTAAGTCGCGGTCAATTGAGACGTTCTGCAAAGATAGCGTCCGCTGGATGGTGGCCGTCCGACATCCTCGAACCGCTCCTCGCGAAGTGGGCAAGCGTGACGGAAGGAGGCGCGTCTGACACCAAGACTTGGTGACGGTGTTCACTACTGTCGCTGTGGATTCGCAAGATGCTACCATGACGTCGGTGCGCTCTACAAAGAGACGCTGGCACATCTCCCGCATCCGCGCTGCCCAGAGATCCTTCCGCGTCGTGAGCGAAGGATGATAGAGCGGGTGGTAGTTGTGCGCGCTCAAGAGTTCAGGTACAAAGACATATGTCGCAAGACTCACATATTGCGCGCGAACTCCTTGTCCATCTACAGAGAAGAGATGCCCATAAAGTCCGGTATGTCAACAACCATCGCAAGACCACCGTGAAGACACGCAACGCACCTCAGGGACCTCAGCACCCTCAATTGGTCTCCCCGTCCCATCAATAACTCTGTACGTCGGAATCTGCTTACCGGCCTCCACGACCGAGTTGAAGAAGTGCATCTTGGGCGTAATGGGCGACTGCGACGACGGCAGATTGCCATGCGACTCCAGAGGAAGTTGCGGAGTCGCATTCGCGAGCCCTCTGCATGCGCGGGGGACAGCGGCCTGGCGCAGGATGGGAGAGAGGCGCGTCGGACGGAACATGGTGGGCAGGGACAGAGCACAGACGAGTTCCGGAGACGCCGGCTCGAAGTGCGGGGTAGCGAGCGCTTGTGCCACGTGCGAAAGATCCGGCTAAGTGCTCCGGTAGCGCCGGATAATGACCGTACGGGCGCGTTCTGTCCTTCGTGCGCAACTCTCGTCCTCGTCTTCGTCATCCGGCTAACTGCTTGCTGCACATATCGCTCTGTCGCTCTCGCCAGTTGCTGAACACACGTACTGAACCTGGCTCCTTGTATCACTGCATGAATCACCGCGAACACCCCTCGTCAGACTCAGAGCGGGAGTCTCACGCCTCCGACACCCGCCCGCCCAAACGCGCCCGCCGTTCCTCACCGTACGACGCGCACGGGATGTCGAACGGGAACGGGACTGGACACGGAGACCATGAGCGGGAACGAGACAGGGAAGACGGGAACGAGGCGGGCGAGGGAGGGTCGGGCCTGCCGCTGCTGTCGCCTTCGATAATTGGCGTGGAGCCCCTGGACGAGTTCATCCGCGAGATCGCGGACTTCATACACTACCACATATACAACCGTCCGCAGGACGCCGCTGGTGCGGTCGAGGTCGAGGCGAAGATTGGGGTGCTGAGGGAGCGCGGGGGCGACCAGAGGCTGCAGTTGCCGGTGTTGGTCGAGACGAGTGCGTTATGTTCGGTTGTCGTATCTTACGGTTGTGCTCACGATGCAGGTATTCTCTCCCAAACTGTCTTTTATTGCGCACCGCTCTTGTGCGATTCACATTTGAAGTCTTGGCTCCGAACATGGAGCTCCGGTTCGAATCCAATATGACCGCGGTATGTGTCTCTTCTCTATCCATCGCTGTCGTACACATCGTGGCTCACGCGCATCGTCAGCGACAACACAAACACTTCAACACGCTGCTCAACAAACTGAAGATGGAGAAGGAGGCGAACGACATCTCGTACGAGCACCTCCACCTCATCGACCACTTCTACACACCCGATGGCGGGCGCGGAGAGAAGATCCGCGTCACTCGCGACGAGAAGACAAGAGAGGTGCGCGCATGTATGCGCAAGGTCCGCTTGGGGAACCTCGACATCTACTGCCCGAAACGCTCTGTTGACTGGCGTGTCAGCGTCAATATGGAGATCCCAGGTACGTGTCAGATTCTCGTGCGCATCCTATCGCAACCTCGCTGCTCGCCATGTGTCATTGCTGCACGGCTACTGTGTATGCATTGGTCTCATGTTTGTTCGTCTAGTGCCAGTGCCCTCAGGAACTCCATCGCATTCGCGGAAAAAGGATCGCCTGAGTTACACCCACCAAGAGTTCGCTATCGACCTCACGCAAGTCACCGCAACCCATGGGGGCAACTCCAAGGTATGCTGTCCCACCCGGCTGTGCAGCGTCCTCGTTTAGAACATCGTGCTTACGACCGGTTCTCTGTAGCCGGAACTTTTGCACGAGCTCGAAGTCGAGCTTCGCGACTCAGATTACCTCCTCATGGTCGCCGCAAGACGCGGTCAACCCGAGTACAGCAAAGCGGAGCAGGAGGCATTCGACGACCTCATACATGCGTTTGTGAACAACGCGAGAATACTCGTCCGGAATGCCACCCCACCCGACGGACCCCGCTAGTATCGCATCCTTCCCCCGTGCCTGCACCCTCGTTCGGGACAGAACTGACGTGGCGGGTCATGCACGAGGTAGCATTGTTCGCACGAGGAGACGTGGACTTGTGGAGGGTGGACGATGAGAGATCGTGTGTATCGTTACGTCTTGGTGCTAATGTCACTAATCGCCTGGTTGTATCATAGCATCTGTCTTGCATGTCCTAGAACTGGAACCCGGTCTATTGGCTTCGTCTCCGAAGTTCGCGCTCAGCGACCCATTCTGGTCAGTGCTAGGCACCCAAGTTGTCTCCCGACCCTTCGCCCATAGGCTGTCTGACAACCTGGTGAGCGAGGACGTCGGCTCGGGCTCAGCCCCAGCTATCGGTACCTACCGCTTGCACTCGACCAACAAGGCGCCCCCAAGACAAAGGTCGGATCCCAAAGCGACAATCGACATGATATGTGAGTCATCCTCGTCCGTATAGAGCACAGGGAATTCTCTCTGAGGTGACTCATTCGCAGCTGACGACGTCAGCGACCGTGCCTAGCGTCAGCCCCGTACTCTGCGATCGCCCTCCTCCCGCGAGCTTCGCAGAGTGCGTCGCGGGTATGACGACACGTACGGTCTTCACAGGTCTTCATGCTGCTTCGCGGGCACGGGGCCGCCCGTCCTTGGTCGTTCTGATGGCCAGACGGCCTCGCGGCTCACTTCAGCTTAGCCCTTCGTACCTGGCTTTGAGGCTCGGGTTGAGTGGGATCCGACTTGCGACGGCGCTCGATCCTCCAACGTCCAGAGAGGGCGCGTGCGCTGCTGTATACGTAGGGGAAAGCATCGGGACTCGGCGAACACCTCTGGACGTTTGATGCATGATGCATGATGCCTTGTGCGTCATCCGCCGATGTGCGCAGCTCGGAGGCGGGAGCCGAGAAGAGCCCCGGGCTGCCTTCGAGTGCGCCTTCTCTTGCAAGTCCTGCAGCGCGCTCGTTACTCGAGCTGCGCTGGCTGTTGGGGTTCCTTGATCATCTCATTGGTGATGAGGTCGCCCTCGGCCTTCGTTGGAACTCGAGGCCGTCCTTGGCTTGTGTCTCAGCGACGTCGATGATCAAGGGGCGCGTTTCGAGGAGTGCCCCCCTCGTCCAGAATCCAGATCAGAGCGCGCTTCGGTTGCGCTTCGCGGGCTGCGGTGGTACTCTCTAGTATCAACCTAAGTGTTACAGTGCATACATAACTCTATCATCCAGAGCTTCAGCAGAGAAGCGGGCTCGTGTTCTAGTCCCGCCGCCTCTCGCTTCTGGTGCCACACTAGAGACTAAGAGCTAGGTTAGAGCCAATGATTCCGCGCAGCTGCGGCAGCCATGCACTCACCGGTCGACATCGTTCTGCGCCCGCGCAGTGCGTCATAGTGTGCAGGCGCAGACCGGCGCTCACCAGTGGCTACTAGGTTTCCTCAACCTCAGGGTGCTGACTCTTCGCTCGCGCAGCCCGAGAACCCCCGAGGAGGTACGGCCATACACGTGTATGCGACGGCTCTAGGGAGGCCATTGGCGTACCATTCCATCGCGCTTCGAGCTTCGAGCGTCGAAGTCGGAGGGCCACACATCCTGCCTGGCGCACGAGTTGATAAGGCCTACGTGCGGGGGTAGAACGCGAAGAGACGCAGCGCGCGAGGCTGCCATCGCGAACGTGGACGCGGACACGGACGCAGAGGCGGGGGACGTAGGGGCTTCGCGTCTTTGACCTGCGACGTTCGATCGCAGAACTCGGAAGCGCGAAGCTTCGAAGTTCGGAGCTCAGAGAGGCGAGCTGATATCCGTATTCCTGTGCTCCATTTCCGCCTTGTGGTCTTCGCTTTCGAGCTCATCTCCGCCTCCCTCCGTCCCCCGTGTCTTCTGTCTTCCGTCCGTGGTACGGTCCTCCGCACCCCGCCCGCCCTCCTCTTCCTCTAGGTCGGTATGGGTGGGTTCGACTTCGCCCGCGGTCCGCGGGGTTCTTGCGTCCAGCGGGCCTACCATAGGGTTGCGCCGCGGCTTCGCGCCGTCGGGGAACGGTGGTTGCGGCTCGGAGGGAAGTACTGTGGGCTATCACGGGGGCAAGACACCCTTGACGTGTATGTGGTTGGCTGGCGCGACGGTGTATATTGAATATTGAAGGATGAAGCGCTCTGAGAAAGCGGGCGTGTTCCAAACGTAGGTGGGTACGTATATATTATGACGACGACTCGGAGGCTAGCGGGGCGCCACGGAGTGCGCTATGCTTTCCGCCCTGTCGTATGTGGTCGTGTGTACATCCGTGCGTGATCACTGTACAGTGTATTCGTCAGAATAAACTTACGTGAGCTACTTGACGAGGTCGTCTACAGAGTCTGCTCGGCCGAGCAGCACTTCTCGAGGTTCCGAGTCGAACGTGGACGGCAAGGTCTTGCAAGGGTTGCGCGGAAGTAGTCGGGACTTCTGGAGCCACGCCAGTCCCGTCGCCGGCGCGACTCCCCAACACTCCTCCGCCGACACAACCTGCGCGATGTCCGTCCCCTCTTCCTCCAACTTCGCGTTGAAAGTTGAGGCTCGGTGCGGCTTGAGCTGGACAAGGAGGAAGTAGGAGCGTCCAAAACGAGCGTTCAAAAACGTCGCTCACCAGCGCGCGCCTCCGAACGGGTGTATTCGAATTCGGGCTCGGACTCTGCACGTCCCGAGCGCATGCTGACATGCGTTCAGTACGGGCGTGCGTGGGGCCCCGTCCCTTCCCCTTCTCATCCTCCTTTGACAGTGACTGGGGGGCTGTGACAGGGCCTTCTGGCACTAGGCCCGAAAGGTGTTTGCGCTTGTGGCCGCGAACGAGGGGCGACGGGTCGGACGCGGGTAGCTTCTGGCGCACCGGATTACTAGCGACTAGCGAATAGTGACTGTCGCCGCCAACGCATGTAAGGGATGGCTGGAGGAGGAGTTGCCACTGCCTTTGCGGCCTGCCAGTGCGCTCGGGCATGGCCGCAAGCGGTCGATGGCCAATTGTAGGCCTGGCTTAGTCCATGTACAGCTGCCAGAGCGCTGGGGCCTCTGCTTGCAATTGAAGCTGGAAGATTGAAATCTTGACGGAGCTGACGTTGACGTCGACGGCGAGGGTCTACCCCGCCCGCCCACTCGCCCACCCGCCCGGTGCCGCGTCGCCCCGGGCTCGGATGCGTCCGCGAGAGGCACAGCTGTAGCCAGTTGGGGTTTCTGGATCCTAACGCCGTCGATTAGAAGTCAGAACTTGCGTACCGGTGCGCGCAGCGGATTTCAGGATAGTCTCACCCGGCGCCGTCGTCCGACTCGAGCTCATCTTGACGTCGAGTATCTCTCCGTCTCTACGCATTGATATCAAGAGAAGGGCCCGGGGTGGTCGAAGATTGAATGTCGAACATCGAATATCGTATCGAATATCGAGTCCGCCCGCGGGATGACGTGAGCTGACATCAGGAGCCTGGGCGCGTCCGTTCTGAACGTCGGACGTCAGACGCGTCGAAAAGTCCGAGAATCATCGATGTATGGATGACGCGTTGAACGAGCTTGTATTTCAAAAGTCTACCGCGGATGCCGCCGGGTCTGACAGTGAATGTCGGACGTCAGCCGCATCGAGAGGTTTGATGCAGATGACGCGGATGAGCTTGTATGTACTTGTATTTCAAAAGCCCACCGCACCCGAGAGCTCCCGCGTCTACCGTTGACGTCGTGGGTCCAGAGCTCCCGTCGGAGGGAATCCTTGGTACATAGTGATTGACCTCGAGTCGAGACAGGCAGACTCAAAGATGGTGGCGTCACTGGCGTGGCGGGATTGATGTGTTCGGCGTAGATTATTGTGACAGAAAGGCGAATATAAGCGTAAGCACGACTGTCGAGGAGGCCTTGCGTCTGGCATGACGGCATAATTGAGTTAAGGATGAACCTAGGGGAGGAGCGTGGTGTCCTATAGCAAAACGGGTGGCGGCCTTATCCACGCGAATGCGTTCACGCCCCAGTACGTTGCACCACGGGACCGCAGGGAGGCATTTGAGCCCGTGCCCGGGAAACGGGCTACTCGACTGTAACTCCGCCAGCGCCAGATCCATGCAACTGCTGAGCGTCCAGTCCGGGTGCGGATGGCCAGTCGCGCTGTTTGACTGACTAGTGACCCCTAAGGCGTAGCTCTCAGACGCGAGGGAGGGCACAAGAAACAGATGTGGATACGGGTGCGCCCAGCCGCCTGCGGATAGCACCAGATCGGCGCGATAGTGAGGGGTTGAAGCTTGAGGGGGCTTGGTGGGGCGATAGGCTCAGACACGAGGCAGATGCAAAGCAAGGCTAGCTCGGTCACTAGATGGTGACTGAGCACGGACATGAGGTGGATGGTCCTTGCTGCACGTAGGCCCCGCGCGCGCGGCCGGTCAAGAGACGGCGTCGATCTGATGCACGAAGCCCTGGTCCGTGGCTGCCGGGGACGCGCGGGCGAGCCACGGGTGAGTCAGTAGGGACTTGCGGGAGAAGCAGAGGAGAGGAACATTCGACTGGTGGGTGGGGGTAGAGGTGATTGGGCTGAAACGAACGCGCGTTGGCGGTTCGAGAATCGACAATGTGACATGAGGCATGGGGCGGGCGCTGAGGCCTGAGGTCGTAAAGAGGGACGCCGCCTTGGACCGGGCCCAGCTGGGTAACGTGGATGGTGGTGCTGGAGACCTTGGAGGACGGCGGAGAAGAGGAACGCGGAAGAGAAGGTGGTGCGAGACGCAAGATGCCCACGTCGTCCTTTCGAAGTCGAAGTCGGGATACGAGACAGAGCGCGTACTAGGGTCCAAGTCGAATCGTCGTTCATTCGCTCGTCGCCGTCATCCAGTGAGGATAATGCGCTCTGGGCTACGCGCGAAGCAGTTCGGCTATGTTGGTGACAGGTCCGATCTGTGTGTCGCAGTGTCGTATGTCGTGCGGCAACTGTGGGAGGCATGGCAGCCACAGTGACCGGGACTAAGAACCTTCGAGAGCCAGGAAAGGAGAGGATGACAGGAACGTCGTCCGCCGATCGTCCGTCCCGTGGGGCTGTCAGCCTGCCATGCGGCAAGCCACATGGATGTCCGATTCGATGCGGCTGGGGAGAGGGTCATCGGAGGTGCAGCGCTTGGGCGTAAAGAAAGGTGCTATGCGGAGTTTGGTATGGTTTAGTGCAGCTGTGGGCGTAGCGACGGAGGGGAGATGACTGGCCCGCGGCAGGTTGCGGACGGAACGCCGCGGAGGACGGCTCGTGGGATGGGACATGTGGAGATGATTGGTGGACGATTAGTCGAGGGGTTTTGAATGGGCACGAACGGCTTGCGGTGGGCGGCATGGGAGGGGTTGATCATGAGATGGCGGGCGCGCAGGCTAAGGGAGGGCGGTTGTGGCGTGCCGCGTTGCACGGGTTGAGGTGTGGACGTGGCTGTTGATAGGTTCGGACATAGAATGCGAGAGAGGCTGACTTGAACGCTGCCGATCCGGGGACAGAGCTGGAAGCTAGTGAGAGAGAGGGAGCTGAGTGGATACGAGACTTCATCTTGGGCTCGCATCTCGATGGGCTGTGGCTGAGATTGTGATGAGTTGGATCGTGGATACGAACGAGATACGAATAGGGATAATGTCAGGGCGGCTGCGGAAGGAGATGGTGGATCAAGATGACGAGAGAACTCAGCGACGACCAGCGACGGCGACAAAAAGGGACTAGAAGGTAGGATCGGACGCTGGAGCACAGGTGCCAGGGGCGCGGAGAAAGGGAGGGAAGAGATGATTGGATGGAAGAACTGGCAGCTCGTGGTGGTAGGAGAAGAGTTCTGTAAAGAGAAGAGAGAGAGGGTGGTGAAGGTAGTACGGGTGTTCAGGAGACGCGGAGGGAGTAGAACGAGAGCCTCGTGCGAGGGGCAGGACGAGAAAGGAAGGGGTGAGCGAGAGATGTGACGCCGACGCTGACGGCCCCGAGGGGTGCCGACTGGCGAGAGAAGAAAGAGGATGTGCATGCGAGGAAGAACGCGGAGGGCGTAGCGCGAGGGCGTCGAGGAAGAGAGAGGACGGAACGAGGGTTAGGCTGGGTTAGGCCGCTACTGGAGTGGATGAGATGCAAGGTACGCGAGGAGAGGACGTTCGCGGAGATCGGACCGCCTCTGCTGGTGATGGGAATCTGGCCGCGTTTGGCAGTCGATCGGAGATGGTGATCGGTACAATGGATCGAGATCGCGTTGGAGAGGCCCAAATACGCACTCGCAGCGTCCAGCTCTCGCCCTCTCTCCCCGCCGCGCTCGTCTCTCTTTGCGGCCTCTGCTTGCCTCCTCGCGCGCCCAGCCGCGCACGCCAGCCTCGCGAGAACACGGTGGAGACGACGATGGAGTACGGAACGGGCAGAGGGCTGGCAGGGCAGCCAAAGACGGTAAGCGTGCGGCTGTCGTGGAAGCTGTCATGGATTGAAAAGGGAAGGAACGGTCGCACGGAGACTGTGCTTGCCCTCTTCTCACTCGCGCTCTTTCTCCCAGCCACTCGACGCCTCCCTCAACCCTCCGCTCCCAGCGAGGGGCCCTCCCTCCGCCAGCTCCTCTCTCCCGCCATCCGCACCCCGCCTTTCCCGCAATCTCCCCGTCCGCCAGGCTCTCTCTCTCTCCCTCTCTCCCTCCCCTCCTCCGCCCTCCGACTCGATGCCCTTCTACCTCTCCTACTCAAACATGCCTCCCATACACATGCTTCCTGTCGAGCTCCTCACAAGAATATTCCAGCTCGGCGCAGACTCGGAACCCCTCCCAGACGACCGCGATCCCTCCCTCCTCACCTTCGAGGTCGCCGTCTCTCATGTCTGCCGCCATTGGCGTCATATCGCCCTCCACACGCCCCATCTTTGGACCCTGATACACTTCAGGACAAGGTCCCACATGCACAGAGGCAAGGTATATCTATCTCGCAACGCCCATCTACCCATGGACATCTACGTCGACACCTGCTCAGAAGAGACCCACAACCTCCGCAAAGACCTCCTCTTCCGCGCTGAGTTCCTCTCCGTCTTTGACATCGTCCTACCCCACATCGACCGCTGGCGCGAGCTCCATCTCAAGGTCGCAGACCTCGCGTGCAAAGGCTCCGCACGCAAAGTCCTCAACACATGCGGCCCCGCACCCCTCCTCCGCACCCTCCAGCTCTGGCACGTCCAGAACTGGCGCACCCCCGAACGTCTCTACGGTGCGATCGGTCCCCCGCCCGTCGTCGTATTCGCCGGCGTACTCCCCTCGCTCAAGAACATCATCCTCCAGGGCGTGAACCTCCCCTGGACGTCCTCCCCCTTCCTCTGCAACCTCACCTCGATCGAGTACGCGCTCCACTCGGACGATGTCCGCATGCCCTGGGACCTCTGGCGCGCCATGCTCGACTCGTCCCCTCACCTAGAACGCCTCTCCCTGCACTACTCTGGCCCCCGCGCCCGCAGCAGCTCCACCGCCGTCCCCCCAGACGGCATCGAGTTCTGGGGCGCCGACCCGCCAGGCCCCGACGCGGTCCTCCCGCCCGGGGCGCGTATCCCACCCGCCGCGGACCCGGTGCAACTGCCCCGGCTAAAGGAGGTCCAGTTGCACGACCTTGACTCAGACTACCTCATCGCGCTCTTTAGGACGATCGACGCCCCTGCGCTGCGCTCCCTCCAGCTCGAGCTCGATACGGAGGAGCAAGACTTCACGCCGTTCGTAGAGTACCTCGCCGCCCCTCCTCCGCTGTACAAGCGTGCGCCCTCTTCTTCTTCATCCTCGTCCTCTTCCTCCTCGTCCCCCGCCCGCTCGCGCTCGTGCTCGGACCCATACTCACCAGTGCAAACAAATGGTGCCGGGCGGAAGCGGGGCAGGGACGATCTCTCGCGTACGGAGCAGGACGGAGAAGAAGACGGCAGAGAAGAAGGCGAAGAAGGGGCAGACGGACTGCGGCCGGCGCCGAAGTTTCCCCAGCTGGAGAGCCTGTCGGTGATTGCGCTCCAGTGCAGCGTGCAGAGCTGGCGGCGGCTGCTGCAGAGCGCGCGGGCGCTCAGGCGGCTCGAGGTCGATCTGGCGGGCGTGCCGGAGGGCGCGTTTGAGGTGCTGTTTGAGGATCAGGACGAGGGCGGGGTCGGGAAGGAGGGGGTTGACGGGCATGGGGTCGACGGGCATGCGGCGAACGGGGTTAGCGGGGCGAATGGAGTGAATGGGGTGAATGGGCCGAATGGGATGAACGGGACGAACGGGGTGAGTGGGACCCATGGTGTCAATGGCGAGGGCAAGGAGCGCGCAACCTCCTCCCCCTCCTCCTCCGAAGATGAAGACGAAGAGACATCCCCCCAGCGCGTGACGTCACCCTCATCCCGCCGCGCGAAGCCCCACCCATATTCACATCCGCGTAAACGCACGCGCAGCCCACGCCCGATCCTCCCCGCGCTCACCACGCTCCGGCTCTCGAACATCGCGTCGGGTGCGGAGCTCGCGCGCCTCGCGGCGCACCGGCGCGCGTGGAGGCGGCCCGTGCGTCGATGGGAGGTCGAGGAGGGCGGGCGGGACGAAGACGCGGTGAGGCTCGAGCGCGAGATGGAGGAGGTGAGCGCGCGGTCGCGGGCGGAGGTTGAGTCGGGGACGGGGACGGAGCCGTGGAGGATGGACGAGCCTGCGGAGAAGCTTGTGTGGTATCGGGAGGAGGTGCCGTTCGATGAGGAGGAGGAGGAGGACGGGGAGGGAGAGGATGATGGGGAGGGGGAAGGGGAGGAGGAATAGCCTCGGCGTTGAGGGTTTGCGGTTTTTCTTCCATTCGCATGGTGTGGTCGCGGGGCGGTGGATTGTTGCTCCCTGGCGGTGTGCGCGTGTACGAGGATGGGTATCATTGGGACACTATTACATAGTACTGTGTGGTTGGATTTGCGCACGGCATCATCGCATTCTCTTGTTTCATGGTTCCTCCGCGAGCGTTGGGTAGGTACGAGTACATATATGTGCACTGTAGCATTTATCGGCTTCAAGAGAGTGATCTTGTACAACTTGCGATGAAGCGTATCGGGGCCGTTCAGGCAGTCCTCGCTCACTGTGACGTGACGATGCATGATCTATGTAAGCGCTTGAACATCTGAGCGCGAAGCTTCATTTGAACTCGCTTCCAACCAACAAGTTGTACCACCCCAACCTCGGTTCAGCCTCGAACTGTCGGTGATGACCTCTCACAAAAAGTTGCATCATGTTAAGGTGAGCTCATGCACAGGATATTCCAACCACATGTCCACCTCATCGTCACTGTGGACAGGTTATCATCGTTGGCACGAGCGGCGTGAGGCATTACCCGAAGAATCTGCTGGCACTGTCACGGTGATGACTCGATGGATTAGCCTGACCTCTCCATGTGGCTGCTCAGCACATGGCAGAACATGTCAAGCGCGACGACTCGACGGATACGTCATCCTGTCGCATGTCCGGGGCAAGAACGAGCAGAGCTTCCAGGACGCTGCGCAGGTTATGTCGTAAGCAGAGGTGCGTCGCGGAGGCCTGCGCCAATCTTCCGAGTCGCGACCACTCATTCGTCTCTGAAGGTCAGGGAGTCCTGCACTGGGCTCGCGGTGCCAATGGACTCTGACCCGGCGTCGTCATTTTTTCAGGCTCTTTGCCCTCGCTCAAGCACATCCGGTTCCGCAAGGCATGAGCCTTCCCATGGACATCTTTCCCCTTTCTCTGTTACCTCACCTCGCTCGTGTTCGCCCTTCATCCCGACGACATCCGCATGCGCTGGGATTCATGGCGCTCCAATCGATGCTTCACTCCTCTCCCAACCTCGAACTTCCCTCTCTGCACTACTCTGGGCCCCGTGCACGCAATTTCTCTTGCATGGGAACCGCCAGACGGCATCGAATTCTGGGGTGCGGACCCCCCACCGCCTGGCTCTGAGACACACCCGAGGCGCGCATCCCGCCCCCGGTATACATGGGTCGGTTGGAAGAGATCCAGCTGCATGGCTGGATACATACTACCTCGGCCTAGTATCACTTATGGATGCCCCCGCGCTGCGCTCCCCGGTCCCTCGTCGAGTCTCTCGCGGGCTTGCCTTCACAGCGTCAAACACCTGCGCCCACTGCATCGAATACACCAGAACTCCATGGTGCGCGGAACACGAACGATACTTACCCCTCGGGATGAGAGTGCGTCATCCGTACCGAGAAACCCCCGTCTTGAGCGATTGTCTCTCTTATTGTTTTAGCGCTCTCCTACCCTCGAGTGTGGTAGCAGTAGGTACGAGTATGTGCACTGTAGCATCTATGATACTTATGAGCTGACTCACTGAGCTGAGATAGTGAGCATGATGTTCAAGTAGCTCTCGCGAGGGCCTCGAGTATATGCTCCCATCCGTTGAGTCGGTACTGACCAGCGAAGTACCTATAGATACACCACATGGAACTCTAAGTACCGCAACCCGTCCAGTACACAGTGATAGAAAGACGGTACTTCATGTCGACCGTATACATAGTACTGTGACATGACATTAGGTTATGCACCACATCTGATTCTCCGGAGTCGGATCACATCGGATGTAAGTCTGAGTCTTCGGATCCGGAGAGTCCCCACCGTGTACTTCGAAGAAGTTGAAGAGCCTGTATCCAACTACGGTGCATACTATCTCCGTTTCCGAGACGCCATCCTGGGCGGCGGGCTGTCCGAATGGTAGATCCAAGACGACGATGGCAGCATCAGGAGTTTGGAGAGCCGGAGGCGGAGGACGTCTGACCATGATTGCTAGTTTCAAGCCCGGCTTCAGACGCACCGGATTCTTCGAGGCGTCCGACTCGGACGACGGTTGCAGCCTCCCCAAAGTCTTCCCTGAATCGGCGGAAACGAGGACAAACCTATTTGGTAGAACCTCGTGAACCGTGTTGGATACGAGTTCTTTGAGTACGAATCCAGCGTATCGCACATGCAACCCCGCCGCATCACAGGTGACATTGGGCCAGCCCATGAAGGTGGACTCGGGACAATCGGTTATTGAGACGGGTGCCCAGCGAAAAGGTGCCGTCGCGATCTTCTTCGCGCGCTCCACCCACAGGAATCCGGCAGGTATCTCCCGCATGAGCACATAGAAATTGGCCATGCGTTGCTCGAGGCCGGAGCCAGAGAGAATGGACGAGACGTCCTTCCCTAGCAGGGATGTGATGCACAATGGGGTGTCCTCCGCCTTGCTCGTAGTCCGATGCTCCAACGCAGTGAACAACATACGGAAGGGTGCCCAATGATCACGCATATTGTGCATCCCGCGTAAGGAGGGTAGCTGCTCGCCGAGAAGGAGGAGGACGCCGTGCTCGTTCAGAAGGTCGTGCTCTTCTGCCGCGAGATCAGTCGTGAGCTTGTTATACGCTATCGACGCTGGCCTGTCGGGGTCGTACTTGCGGTAAGTGAACGGTCCGTCTCCCATCTGAAAGAAGAGCCTGTCCTCTCCGAGAGCCTCGCTTGCCAGCGTGGCTTCCTGCAGCGTCCAGAGGCGCTTCATCCAACCGCTGCACAACAAACGAGTTCCTAACTCGAGGAAGGATGCCGTGGAGGAGTTGACTATCTCGAGCTCGCGATCGAGGATCAGTACCGCTCGGGCTTCGTGAAAGGTCCTTCCTAGGAGTTGTATGGCTTTCTTCCGCAATGCCGTCATCGTAGGATGCGGATCTACGGGGATGCAGAGCGTGTCCATCCAGAAGCCAACATCCAATGGAGCGGCATCGGGGGTTTCTGAAGGCTGTATCGAACCCTCGCCGGGGACCCTGCTATCTTGTTGGAGGGACGTGGCGCGGACGTGGAAGAATGTGTCATACAGTGTTGTAACATATTCTCGCAGTCGCCGAAGTTGACATTTCGGTAATGCGTTCGACCGAGGATTGCCGAGCCCATCAGCCCCTACATCAAGGAGTTAGAATACCACTACTGGCACCAAGAAGAGCGGCGGGAGACTCACAGACATGGGATAGCGCGATATATGGGTGTTTATCACTGGAAACCACACGTATATCCAGTTCCGCAGTGATCATCACCACAGGAACCTTGTCCTGTACCAAGCTCTCCACCAGGTCCTCCGTCCGCACGCCGACGAAGTCACACTTGCAGTCCTGATGCACATGTACGGTCTTATAGGTCTTGTCGTCGGTTTGATAAGCGTAGCAGACGGTATCGTTGCATGATGAGTGACGTCTGGCTCTTGGGCGGTCAAGAAGTGAGGCGAACACTTGCTCTTCGGAATCCATGAGGTAGAGTTCACTGATGCACCATCCTCGCTCGTTCATATCGTCGAATACAATGTCGGACAATTGCTCTACCCCCTCGATCCGGCGATTTAACCAATGAATACTTCTAGTGATCCGTTTCTTCCCCCACCCCTTGTCATCGGAAGCCTTGAACCTGGGGGAGTAGACGTGTAGCAAGAGGTGAAGACCGAGAGTGCGAGCCAGGATATCGATGGAATGCAGGACACGGCATTCCTCCACAGTATACGTGTACCTCGGCTGGTAGTTGAGACCAGGGGACTTCATACGCTCCGGATTATGGGAATGGCTGTGAGTCTCGTCGCTCCCTGAACTGGGAGCATCCTCCACATATTCTTGGACAGACAACAGGCATACATGGCGCGCCAGGGCTAGAATGCGCTCCATCAGCTTCTCATCGCCGATTTGACTGGGATCCAACGCTGCAATCCACCGAGCAGCCAAGCCGTTCAGGGCGGAGGTGGATACAGTCTTGCCGTTGTCGAGCAGGAATTCCGCACTGACGTCGAGATCGAGGTGGCACAGCGCCGACATTTCAGCAAGGGTTCCGAAGAAAAGCCAGGACTGGAGAAAAGCAGCTTTATCAGTCGGCGTTACCGGTGACCCATCTGTGCGAGAGATCATCGGTGTATGCATTGCCGACTCGGAGGTTGCGGTGTCAGGCCATTCAACACCGTCCCAACAGAGACCCGGTGGACACAGGACATGGCACTGCTCGTCACGCGCATGGATGGTCCAGTTGTGACGTGTAGGGTAGTCCCAAAAGTCGGTCCCGTCGTGTGGTGGCACTGTTCCACCTAGGTTGGGCACCGTGAAGGGCGTGAACTCTGGCCGAGGGGGGAAGGAAGGGTGTGGCTGCGGTATGGTCAAGATCGGAATGATCGGGTCGGAATCGATATGGGTGACGGGTACGGACTCGGAGAGCTGCGCATCTCCAACATCGGTAGGATCATCTGGCATCGAGGGAGGGCTCAAAGGGGCAGGAGTGACTGGAGTAGTGGGTTGCGGCGGAAGTACCTTCAAGATCGTCAGATTGCCGAGTATAAGATACCGCCTGATATACAATATCGTACCTCATGTCTCATGCAGTTGATACACGAGCAGAACTCCATACATTTCGACGAACAATTCCCCATGTTTGTGTAGGAGCCTTCAGATACTGTGAGAGATGTAGAGGGCAATCGATGCAAGAGGCTTGGATTCGGAAGTTGAAAGGTCGTAATCGTCATTCAATCCACGTGTCGCTGGGGTGTGGCGGACACTTCTCACGAGTCACGGCGGTCGAAGGCTGTGGCCAATTCACTTACGACTCGAACGTCCAGAGCTAACAGATGCCGTATAGCTTTGCCGTCGGCTCTACATCTGCACTGAGTACTCGAGAGACGGCAGTGACGCCGTGCGAGTGGATGCGGACAGACCCCGGGTCAATGATAGCTGCCCTCTGCGGTCAGTAGACGATCACAAAGCTAGAATAGAGTCGTACCTTCACGGGGGAAACTCTGACTGCACTGTCCATCAAGGTGCGGCCCGCTATGCGTAATACATGTGCCTGCTCTAATGCGCGATACATGTCGGCCGCAAACGTCGAGTTATCAGCAAGCTTGAGTGCTTTCAGAAGCTCCGCGTCCTTCGTGAGATGCACCCGTGCGTCAGAATGCAAGTCTGATTTGCTCCTAGACGTAGATTGCTTCTGAGCGGGCTCGTAGCGGTTTCTCACTGGACTGTGAGCCTGAAGACGAAATCTCTGAGGGGCATTATGGCATACTTCGCGTAGAACGCGCCGGGCTGAGAGTTCGTCGACGCAACAATGACGCCGTGTTTTAGGAAACCTGCTACACATTGTAATGCTTCGAGGGCTACGGAGGGGGCAAGTTGCTTGAGCGACGTTTACACGGAGCCGCGAGGACGTACCGTCGCGATGGTTGGGAGACTTACCGAGATCTGGAGGAAAGTCATGATGAAACTCATCCGAAGAACAGGACGATCAAACGACGATGTCGAGCGTGGGGGGTGAGGAGGAGATGGACTTCGACATGCTGAAGAAGTTAGAGGTTGAGGAGCTGCTGTGCTAATCTTCTTGCCTGAAATGGTTTGTACCTCAACGGCGCATTCAAGATTCTGTCTTGGACGAGATGATGCCTTGTTTTAAACGCTTCCGTATGTAAAAGAGTCGATATCGAGGATTACCCTGTGACCAAAGTCAGGATCAGTCTGTACGACTTCGTGGAAGAGAGGCAGTGGAAGATGACGTTCAACCATCAGAAATCAGACTCGAGAAGGGCGTATCCGGTCCAGTGTCCTGAGCTCCACACTCATCCTGTACGTCGTCGAAGAGTGAGTATTGATATGCTGTAAGGTAAGTACATTATAGTTCCGGTCATGGATCATGCAGCGTCCTCTAGGAGTCTAGTTCTTCGCGGCGCCCTCTAAGCGAAGTCGCGCCTGCTCCAGCGCTCGATACATGTCTGCAGCAAACGTCGAGTCGTCCGGGAGCTCAAGCGTCTTCACAAGTTCCGGAACCGCGTCTCTTGTGAGAAGAAGCTGGGAACTTGTGGATGGGCTCGCCTCGCTGTCGTCAGAGGCAGATCGTTCTTGAGCATGTCTAGCGGCTGGTGGCGGCTTCTCGGACGGCGAGGGCGAAGGCGAGGTAGCCTGTGCAGGCGCGTACTTCGCGTAGATCGCGTCGAGCTGAGGGCTCATCGTCGGAACAATGGCGCCGTGTTCAAGGAAACCTTCTAGGTATTGTGATGCTTTGTAGGCTACGGAGGGAACAAGTTGCGTGAGCGCTTAGCTGCTGCGTCGAGGCGCGAGGACGTACCGCGATAGTGCGACCAGGACCGCCACACGCAGAAGAAGAAAGGGAAGTTGGGGATGATTGCTAGGCAGTACGAGGGTCAGTGAAGTGAATATCGCGCTAGTTGACATCAGCAGGAAACTCACGAATCAGCGCGAACGGTGCGGTAAGTGGGGAGACCGCAAGCCATAACCAGAACCCCTTCTTATGTCGAGGCGTCCGCTTCTCCAGCAGAGTGTGCAAGTGCGGTATGGGAGACTCGCATACCGAAGACGGATAGATGAGCGGGATCTACGTTGGCGTGTGCGAGACCGTACCCGTACCGACGCGTCCGAGCGAGGTGGAGTTGGAGAGCGGAGACTGCGTCAACGGATTGGCACTGCGTTCGACAGAGCAAGGATTTGCACGAACCATGGTAGTAGTCTCAGTGTGTGAGCGTTTTGAGCTGTGTGGGACGATGTCGGCCAGCTTCGGACCAAGGGAGGGGTCGAGAGACTTGAGCGCGAGCTCTTCGAAGTCTAGGCGATCCACTAGCCGTTCTCCGTACAAGAATGCTCGACGCTGTATATCAGCACGTCAATACAGACTGTTCGCACTCAAGACAATCACCAAGCAAAGTATGCTGGGCGTGTCTTTATGGTGGTCACATTGCAAAAGACATTGAGTACTCGCCTTCCAATTCCCTTCTGGTGCCCTCCCAAACCCTGCCCAAAGGTCGGACGCCTTCGCGACAGCCCACTTGGACCATGAAGCAGTTTTCTTCCCTTCTGGTGGCGTATGAAAGTGGTAGTACGTGAGGTGTTCAACCGGCTTGCCGTCGACTTTGCAGTGTGGGGTCAGAGGGAGCGCGACGATGCGCATGGAACGTGTCGCGCTGCGCGCGAGACTAGTTACAGTCATCGCGAAGAGAAAGGAGTAGCAGCAAGCAAATAATGTCGCGCAGCGAGACTTGTCGGAAGGTAGCCGGAGAGTGAGAAGTGCTTTTGTAGTGGGGGAGAAGGGAAGAGCGAGAAAGAAACTGAGCGCGAGCTCAGTCTGTGACGGCCGTGGAGGCGCGGCGCAACGGCGCGTCATCTCGTTAGGCGCCTCGCGTGGCCGCCACGTGGCTTGGACAAGTTTGCTCGACCTTATGTAACTTGACCTTCCAGGTGCTCACTCTACGACCTTCGTGAGCGGAATAACCTTCACGGTATGTTGCAGTCTGTGCAAACTGCCACCTCGAATTCTAATTATAGATGTCACAGAAGTGGTTGCTCCGGCGTGGACTCATCTGTTTCGGGACGCATGATGGAGTCGTAGCACGGAGCGAAGTCGATACTGATATGTGGATGATGTCCGTTTGCTGGGAAGCAAACCGCTTCCATTCAGTGTCGCGATTACGGTGGCACTGTGGAATGCTGCATCTTTCATCTCTTAAATGCTAGACTCGATCGTCAAGGACCTCGCAAAAGCTCTTCTACCCCCGCCACTGCGACTAGTAGCTCTCCCCTCGGAACCCGGAACTCGTAGTGTTATGCTCTGCAGGGCGATTCTACTCACTGTGGCGCTATGTTTCCTTGCGTCAGCAACTCCCATCCAACACGATAGACTCGGCATATCCATCCCTCTGTCGAAGCGCGGGTCGCTCACCACTTCCGATGGCAAGTTTGATGGGCAGAAGGCCGTCGCTGCGCGTCTCAAGCTTGAAAGGTACGTCGCCCTTGCGTTCAAGACTCCAGCCTCCGATGTGGCGCTCATGTCGGTGGGTATGTAGCAAGCATCGTCAGAACCTCATCAACGCCGAGTTGCACCTCGGCCGCGAGGCCTTCGCACAACGCTACCCCTCTGTCAACACAACGCGTTTTCATTTCCATAAACGCGCTGGCGTCCCTCTGACGGACCAAGCGGGCGATCTTGAGTGGACTGGGGCGATCACCATCGGCACGCCTCCGCAGAGCTTCAATGTCGACTTCGATACGGGTTCGTCTGATCTATGGGTACCCTCTCGATCGTGTACCGGGTGCGGGAGTCACAAGAGATACGACCCCTCGAACTCGACGACGAGCGTTCGCGGGCGGGGTACATTCCAGATCCAGTATGGGGACGGTTCCACGGCGAGTGGGCCGATCTACTCTGATACAGGTGAGGGAGGCGTTCATGTTCTCTTGCGTATGGCTCACGGTGCTCTTGGTAGTGACGGTCGGTGGCGTGACAGTGGCGGGGCAGTTCTTCTCTGCGGTCACTCGGGAGTCTTCTCAGTTGTCTCAAGACCCCGCTGATGGGTTGCTCGGCCTTGCCTTCCCCGCGATCTCGAACTTGCGCAGTGTACGCTCTATCCGCTCTTACTCTCTCAACCCGGGCTGATCCCTTCGCTTCTATCTTTGGTTTACACGTAGATGCCAGTCTTCTTCTCAGCCATGCAACAGAAAGCCGTTCCAGAGGGCGTGTTCGCATTCAAGCTGACCTCGAACGACTCCGAGCTCTTCATCGGCAGTACGAACCCAAGCCAGTTCGTAGGCGAGATCGAGTACCACCCGCTCACCTCGCGCGAGTTCTGGGCGATCGGCGGGGCGAACGTGTCTCTCGACGGCCGCACCGTCGCGTCGGGACTCGAGACTATCATCGACTCGGGCACGACGCTGATGACCGCGGCACCGAGCGTTGTGGATAGCTTCTATGCGAACATTGAGGGGTCGGGGTTGAATGAGGAGTATGGATTCAACACGTTCCCGTGCGACGCACCTACCCCTGAGGTCGCGTTCAATTGGGGCGGTCAGACGTGGTCAATCGATCCGAGCCAGTGAGTCTTTGCTGCTCTCTGACACGCTGCACGTTGGATCCGGCGTAGCTGACGGCGTCGGACTTCTACAGCTTCAACCTGGGCGAAATTAGTGACAACCAGTGCGCTGGCGCACTTGTCGGGATCGACCTGGGTTTCGGCAACAATGTGTGGCTGCTTGGCGATACGTGCGTATCTCTCACTGTTACTAATGGCGTTTGCGGCTGTCATTGAGATATATATGTTTGACAGCTTTATGAAGAACGTCTACACTGCGTTTTCCGTCGACGGCAACGCGGTCGGGTTTGCCACGCTCAGTTGAGGTTCTTGTCTAGATGCTATTGATGCGTTCTCTGCTTCGGCGGGGTGCCTCGCCGTAGACTCTTGCTGTTGTCAGACCTATTTCCCCCTAGCGAACAACTCACGATCGTTCATCAGTATATTTGCTCGCTTGCGACCAAGCTCTATCGCTTATACCCGCCGCTCGCTCTTTGCTTCAAGTTCCCTTCCACTCGTTTTCCCACTTGCACAACTTGCTTGAGTCTAAATTGTGCCCACGGTTCTTTTGAACGCCATCCTGCGTGTGCTAGACTTGCAGCATTCCTTACCCGTTGTAGAGGATACCCCCGTCTGAGACGGAAATGTACTACACGTTGAACATCGCCCGTGTACGGTTCTCGAGTTACTGATAATTTCTACGTTCTTGCAAGGACATGCATTGCAGGTACTCATATTTGCACAAATACTGTCCACCCTGTGCGGCACAGCAAGACGATTGGGACGGGCGAACACCACAGTAGCCACCGACTTGAGCGCCAACGCGTGACTGCACGCGTCGCGTGGCGCACGGGGTTAGTCACACGAATGGCACAACAGCTCGTGTTTTTCCTGTTTCTCTGTCAGTGGCAGATGTTCTACAATTCGAACACGCATAACGTGGCGTATACTGTTGCTTCACTCGCAGCGTCTCACTGGCTGGACCCCTGAACTTGAACTAGATCGCTACCGTGGCTGAGATCATAGTAGAGTCGACAATATACTACTTACTTACTGAAGACGCTCCGTATCAACATCTGGCTCACTTGCGCATGTAGATTTGCTACAAGTCGAGTGATATCATTGCATGCTACTAAGGCAGCTTCAGCTTGCCGCATGCATGGCCAAGCATCCTCAAGCATGTCAGACGCCGATGAGATCAGGCGCCCGGTGTAACAGGGACACATTGAGACACGCGCCGCGCTCCTCACAGACGTTTCACCGCTCTCCACCATCTCCTGCGCCCACACCTCACGGTCCTCACCCAACACACAGCGCGGACCCACCATCATGCACTCGCCCATCGACCGCGCCTCCCCCGCGCTCTCCGACGAGTCCTCTTCAGACTCGCCCGAGCACGAGCAAGAGGTCGAGGAGATCCGGAACAGCCTCATGGAAGAAACTGCACCCTTCGCCCAGCAGTACCCCGGCAGCGGTGCTGGTGCTGGTGGCAGCGGCGGCAGCAGCAGCAGCAGTGCGTTTGGGAGCTTCTGGGGCGGCGGCGGCGGGGGGTCGGGCGCATCGAAGCGTCGGATGGGACCGATGTATGGAGGGGGGAGTGGCGCGCGCGATGCGAAGAGCAGGAGGAAGGATGGGAGGGCTGGGGGAGGTGGAGGTGGAGGTGCGGGTGCGGGGATGTGGGATCAGGGCAGTTTGAGCTCGACGATGAGAGGGCAGAGGGAGGATGTTGTTGATTCGCAGCTGGTTGATCAGTTGAGGAACTGTGAGTCGTTTCCGTTCTGACGTTCAGGTTGAGGGGAACGGCATGATGCATCTGGGGAGGGAAGGGGGAGGGAGGATTTGGCTGACTGGCTTTGTGCAGTGTTTGGTGATCCGTTCGATGAGACGTTGGTCAAGAACGCTAGCAAGGGCAACTGATTGTCTGAGTCCCAGAACGAAGCTTGGGAGTGTAGGTGAGTACGGGATTACCTCCTTTTGCACCGTCACCGATCAAGAGATCCAGGTTCCTGCGGTCGTATCGTTTTCCTTCTCATAGCTATCGTCATACAACAAGTGTATCAAGTTCTCCGCCCAATCCGTGTACAATCCATATTCTTGTCCTATCATTCGTTGAACCCCTCCGCCGGTCATCCCCAGGATATCCCAAGTTCTAGTTTCTGATCGTCCTGACATTGACTCCGGGCAGCTGAGAGAAGCGCGTTCGCACTTCAGATTGCAGTACTGCCCCCGTCGGTTCCGATGTTCGATACACGCCTCGAATAGCATGTCTGCAAGCGATGCGACTCCGATATTCCTGCTTCCAACTTGGTGGTAGCTCCCATGGTATGACGTTATACTCCTATTCAACGCTACAGCAATCGCTTACTACTACGGAACTCGGCTGTCTTCACAGGCCGCCGGTCTCTCCTGTGTGCCTTGCTGCAACTGACAGGCTGCTGAGCACGCCCCGCAGAGCACCGTTCGAAGAGTTACGTTCTCGCCCCGGCTTGTACCTGTTTCCTGCGAGTGCCGACTGACTCGAGATCTGGACTCTATTTTTGCACCCTAATCGGCGGCGGATACCTCCACGGTCCAGGACGGCTCGTGCTTCCTGCATCGTATTAGATCCCAATGTCCATCTGACCCCGGAGGAGCGCGCAGGACGGATCTCCGCTCACGGCACTTGTCCAGGGCAGCTCGACGCGTCAAGCTCTGAGAAAGACCGCTGCGTGAGCGGCGTGCGAGCTCGAGGGCGAGCAGGTGACCGGTATGACGCGCGACCGAAGAATTGCCGGGTACATATACCGAACGGGGAGGTTCTGCGAGGAGAGCGACGGCGCACGGACAGACAGACACGCACGCAGTACGTCGCGCCAAGCTTGGTCCCCTCCCCCGCAGGGCGGCGCTGATTCGCTATGGTGGTGACAGGGAAGCGGCGTGTTGGACAGCTTGCAGACACTCGGAGAAGCAACGCAGAATGGGCAAGACGCATGAGCATCTCTCCCGTAAGTCCCCGTGCCGCTTATCTGCGCTGCGGGCCTGGCTGATTTCTTTCACCGTCGACTTCCCCGGCCGCTCGTCGCTCGTCACTCGTGCGCCCCCTCGCGCTCAATACGCGTCGCGTGTCGCGCGCTTCCGGAACGCGGATGGCGCGTTCGGCGTTGGCTCCTGCGCCCTTTGGATCTTCCTGGCTCGCACTTGTGGCCTCGTGGCCGGACGTTGGAACGTTCTGCGGATGTCTCGCCTTCTCCAACGCAACTGCACCCGAACCGTTTCGTATCGCGACCCCACGCATGCCTGCCGCTCGTCGGTTCCCGTGGCCCGCCTCCGCCGGTCGACGCTCGCCCTATCCTTGCACCTCGCCCGTGTCCTCTATCCTGCGCCCGCCTATCGACGTCGTTCCACCATGACCCTCGCCCGTTTCCGTCATGCGACTAGCCGCCGAGGTGGACTTCTTCCTCGAGCACGGCTACTTGGTCGTCAAGCACGCCTTCTCGCCCGACAAGGCGGCCGAGTTCACAAAGGACATGTGGGTCAGGCTCGGGATGGACCCGGACGATCCCGCGACCTGGGACCACGAGCGCGTCCACATGCCCGTGCTCAACCGCGAGCCTGTCGCGACGTTTGCGCCCAAGGTGAGCAAGAGCGTGTTCGCGTGGCAGCTCACGGTGGTGGTTAGCTGCCCCACCGCCATCGAGCATCGTGTTCGAATGACCGTCGTACTGATCTTCTGCTGACTTACTCCTTTCACATCCGACCCCTGCCCCGCCGTCCGTTGTCTTGCTCGCCATCCGTCGTTCAAATCGCCTTCGACGACGCGCCGCCAACCCCCGCCAGGTGTGGGAGATCATGAAGGAGCTCCTCGGGGGCGAAGACCGCATCGACGCCGCCAAAAGCATGTGGGGCGACTCCTTCATCGTCAACTTCGGCCCCCCCTCCTCTCCCCCCGCGTCGTCCCCTCCCAGTCCCCGCGCCCGTGCAGAGGCGCTCGACAACTGGCACGTCGACGGCGACTTTTTCGTGCACTACCTCGACTCGCCTGAGCAGGCCCTCCTCGTCACCCCGCTCTTCTCCGACATCGCACCCGGAGGGGGCGCCACGTGGATCGCACCCCGCGCGCTCGACCGCGTTGCACGGTACCTCGCGCGTCATCCCGAAGGCGTGCGTGCGCTCGCCGTCGAGGGAGAGGGCGGCGTCAGGCTGCCGGCGTTCGTCCCGTGCAAGGCGGGCACGGACGAGCCGGACTGGGAGGGGGAGCGGCTCGTGCATGCGGAGAATGCGCGGCGGGAGCTGCTTGAAGACGTGGGCAAGGATGGGGATGGAGACGGGCTGGGCGGGCTGGTGGAGTTGACGGGCGAGACGGGGGACGTGGTGCTCATGCACCCGCTCATGCCGCACTCGGCGTCGCGCAACCATCTGCGCGTGCCGCGCGTGATCACGAACCCGCCTGCGACCGTCCGGGAGCCGTTCTCCTTCCGCCGAGGAGAGGGCGAGGGCGAGTACAGCCTGGTCGAGCGCCAGACGCTACGCGCGCTGGGGAGGAACGAGCAGGAGGGGTTCGCGTGGAGGATGGGCGGAGAGAGGAGGGGCGTCGTTCCGGAGAGGGTGGGCTTGCAGGCGAGGATGATTGAGCAGGAGCGGAGGAGGCTCGAGGCCGCCCGGGAGGCGAGGGAGAGGCTTGTCGCGGATGCGGGTGGGGCGGCGGTGCGTGCTGTTGCGGTCGCGTAGGATGGGTCTTTTCTTGCGAATGAGTGCGCTGGTGTTGACTGGGTGTGTCGGTCGCTCGGTCTTGTATGACTATCGGGTCTGTGTACGTATTGGTGACGGCGCTGAACGTAGACACGACGAAATGTACGAAGTAGATTGGTGCGCACGGAGTACTTGGCTGCTGAGGTGCTTCTGTCCGTTGGTTGATCCCAACCGATGCACAGGCGCAATAGTAACCCTGTAAAATGACGTAGTCCGGACCTCCGACTCAGACCCGCACGTACTAGCAATTCCTCTCGAGTGTCGCTGTCAGTGTCCATAGCACAACCCCTCTCCGATGAAAGGTTTTTATCTTTTCGTCGGTTCCTGCTTGAAAGTTCGTGCGCGCGTACAAGCATGTGCCTAGGCTCGGAACAGACTAGCACTAGTGCTCGATCACCGTATGATGTCCGCGATCGAGTGGCGGTGCTGTGTACAAAGTCAGTAAGTAAGTATGTAGCACCTCGGTCAGGGTTTGGGTTAAGCCACCGCCACGACGAACCGCAACACGTACGAGGTGTGCTGGATGAGCTCGCGCAAGTCACACGCGTGTCAGAACGAGACCATCAAAGAGGTCTTTGAGCGGAAGCTGTCATTACAAGCAAGCTCATGGAGCACATCGTGCCGCGCTGCATGTGACGCGACGTATCGTATCGTACTTTATCGTTCTACGCGCGTACGACGATGGGTGGTATGGGTGGTATGGATGATGCAAATGTGCAGAGAAAGAAGGCGGAAGTGATAAGTGAAGATGCATACGGGTACCAGTACATGCGGGGGCGATGCGTGGAGAGAAGCCGCGGTCCGAACGTGCAGTCGAGTGCGGGGGATAATGCCAAGGAATGAGCATAAAATACACGCGCGCCCGTCGTAGATTCCGTGGATGTCTGCTGCGGCGCGTGCGTGCGAGGATGCGACGATATGGGACCGGTCTGATGGAGTTGCCGTAGGTACGTCAAATTAATGTGGGACCAATTTCATAGGATAGACGCACCGTCGCAGCGCTCGACGCGGACAGAACGGCGCGCAGGCATGCATGCAGGTGGACGGATGGACGGTGGTGATAGCGGGGGCGCAAGAGTCGGAGACAGACCGCCGGGCGCGTCATACAGAAGAGGAAGAGGGTCAGAGGAGGCCGGGGAAGAACCACCAGGGGACCGCGCGCGCGTAGGCGTCCCACTCCTTGCCAAACTCCTGCCTGAGCGCAGCGTCCTCCATGCGCGCACGCCGCACACCGACGGCGAGCCACCAGGCGTACCAGACGGCAAAGGCGATCCAAGCCCAGGCGACGCGGCCGACGAGTGCGCTCGCGGTGAACGGGTTGCCGTGGGCGGCCTTGCCCGAGGAGACGCACTCGGCGATCCAGCCTCCGGGGGAGAGGTCTGCGAGACCGAGGCCGGCGAGGACGAGGAGGGAGCCAGCGTAGGCGGGGTGGCGGACGTAGGCGTAGGGCCCGCCGGTGACGAGCTTGTGTTTAGGGAGAAGGGCGAGGTCGAAGGTGAACATCGGGCCGAGGGAGCGGTAGCATAGTAGGCGGAGCGCGGTGCCGGCAGCGACGAGGGCGAGCCCGGTAAGGAAGGGGGTGGTGAGGCGGATGAGGGAGGGCGGGGAGGGGTGCGGGGTCAAGGGACAGAGGACGGCGGGGAGGGCGGAGGAGAGGGCGGAGCGGGGGAGGTGTTGGGAGAGGACGAGAAGGATGTCTGCGAGGGTGCAGAGCCAGACGAGCGGCTGCTGGATCTGGGGGCGCGGCGGGACGGGAGCAGTCGAGAGCGGACGGGACGGATGGAAGAAGAGGGTGGTCAGTACGGGGCAGCGCGTGGAGGAGAGAAAGAAGGGGGGTGTGGGAGGAGAAGGAGCCAAGGGAGAGGAAAGATGCCGGGATGTGAGAAGAGGATGGGCAGGCGGAGGGCAAGCGAGTGATAGGCTCACGAGCAGACGCGTCCCTGGGTCGCGGGCGCTGGGGAGCGGAGCCGGGGGGAGGGGGAGCACGGAGAGCAACGCACCTTGAATACGAGGGGGGCGATCCTGATCCAGGGGGACTCGGACGAGTCGTAGCGGCCCTTGGGGGGCGTCTTGTTTGGGGGCGTGCTGGCGAGCTGGTAGAGGATGGCGTGGAGGAGGACGAGGGGCGCGCGGACGACGGACATGGCAGCAGACGGAGCGGGGGGTTGCTGGGCTGGGCGGGAGAGGAGGAGTGGATGTTATATGGCCGCTGCGCTGGAAGCGAGAAGTCGAGAAAGTGTCCGCGGGAAAGTCGCCCATCTCGCTCGACGCCCGTGCGCAGAGTCGGCTCGCGTGGCCCAGCGGACGCAGACCGAGGAGCTCGTTCCGATCCGCGGATGGCCCCCCGCGGTGCGCGCCTCCCCCCTGCGATCCGCGACGGCCCCCGACCGAGAAGCGCGTCTTCCTCTGCACGATCGTCGATAAGCTCCCCGCCTGTCCCCCGCCCCCGGCCATACCGGCCCCTTTCGTCCCCGTCCGTCCCAGAGTCGCGTCGGGGGCGGCGGAGGCGCGTGCGATCGACTCCCCGCGGTGCCGTGGCCCCCGCCAGGCGTCTACCCGTCGACCGTCGCGCGCACGTCCGCCATGCGCCCCTCGACGTCCGCCCACCGCACACTCGCCGGGAGCGGGCTCGCGTAGTGCTGCACGGCGAGCACCATCTGCCGCGCACACCGCTCGACGCCCACCCCGCCCGCGCCCGTCCCCAGCCCCGTCATCAGCACCCGCCCGATCTCTTCGTCCTTCTCTGCGTTCTCTGCGTTCCACCGCGCGACCTCGCACAGCAGCGCCCACGTCGCGGTGTACGCCAGGTCCTCGTGCCAGTCCACCCGCTCCGGCCTCTTCATCGTCGGCACCACCGCCAACGCGTGCGTCCCCCACCGGTTCCCGCCCTCCCCGCGCACCGTGTCCGGGAGCGGGACCAGCGTGCACGACGTCGGCGGCGCGAACCCCGCCCACCGCACCCGCAGGTGCGCCTGCACGTGCTCCGTCAGGCTGTACATGTCCGCGGACGGGCCCCGGAAGATGCGCGACAGCTCCAGGTCGAATCTGATGTGTGCACAACGCTTGTCAGCCGTGAATGCCTGCGCTGATGCGCGCGCCGCCCGGTGCCCACTGCTGTATGTAAAACCACAAGTCACCAAGAGGATGAGACTCATCATCGAGTGCGGTCGTGGGGCACTCTGAACGGCATACGCGCCCTCGCCGACGTCCAGACCCCCTTGCGATCAACAGGCGAGAGTAATAGGCACAAGCCCGCTCACACGCACCCGCACACACCCGTCCAATCTGTTCCCCGGCAATTCACCCTGCACTCCCTCCACGACAGCCCCGGGTATCAAAGCCTGCGTCCCAGCCCTCGCTCTGATGTCAGCTCTAACGGCATCCTCACCGTTCAATTCTTGGGCGAGGCGAGCATACTGAACACGCCGCATGGCCAACGTGCGCGGAGGCTATAGTCTTTAGACTCACACTCGAAAGCTAGGGACGGATCTGCCCGTGCGCGTATACGCCGAAACGCCGTCCGCCGCCCTCTGATTCTCGTCCCTCTCGCGTCATCCTCAGCCATGTGCATCCCATGCATCTCAACGGCGGCGCGAACCGGATCCCGAACCCCATACGTACGGCACTCTCCGCACTCGGAGCCGGTACTTGCTCGAGTGGGAGCTTGGGCGGTGCACGTACAATACCTCCGCCGACCCGTGCCGTGCACGAGATCCCACCCCTTGGAGCGGAAGCGCGAAGGCGGATCCCCTGGGGGCGTGCGTTTGTATTGGACGCACCGCCGTTGATATCGATGAACGGGATGTACCCGCAGAACCGGACTCGGAGAAACTGAGCTGGCAATGGACGCCATGCAATCGTTTTTGGCGCAGGAGCACGCGCACGCGCACATGCCGTGTAGCACATACATACGTATACGCACGCCTGGCCACACTCTGCACCCGGGTCTGGCCACAGATGTCACGTACGCGATGACGGCAGCAAAGGCCGGGCCCGGGTGTCGTCAAGGCAGAGTCAATATGTATTCGAACCCTCAAGATGCAAGGAAAGGTGAGGTCAGAAGGAGGCGAAGGCTAAGAAAAGGAGGGGGAGAGCATGGCCGCTAGGGAGTCGAGAGATGGGTTGTGCAGATCGCACAACGCCGCTGTCCCCGTTCGTGCCGCCGTTCGGAAAAAACGGGGACGCTCGGCGTGGAGTGGGAGAATGCTTGGGTTATTGTGGGCTGCGGTTAGGCGGATGCGTGCGAGCGAGCGTGCGCCAGCGGGTCGCGCGAGCTCTGATAGAACAAGAAAAGAGACGTGCAGAGCCTGAGCGACGCCGGCTGTGCGCTCTCGCGTCGGCTATATGGATGCGTAAAGATGACGAGTCGGGAAGGGAAAATGGGTTGAAATGGAAGGAAGAAGAAAAGAGGAAGAGAGGCGGGGCCGCGTGCGTCGTTCTGGACATTCGGCTCGTGTTTCTCGCGTCGGATGGGGTGCGCAAAGAGGCGCGAGTCGGGGAGATCTAAGACAAAAGAAAAGAAGGCAGCAGGAAATGCGACCGCCGCACCCGGCGGTCGGCGTCCGAGCGATCAAGCTCAAGCTCGGATCGGAACGTGTGCAGAAGGGAAGCGGGAGGGCGCATTGGTGCTTACATCAATGGGACGTCGGATTACAGCGTCTGCATATATGTGACGCCGCACGCCATCGTGGAGGGGGAAGCAGACGAGCCTCGTGTCCTGTTCAGGAGTGCAGGAGCCCTACCCGAGCCCGACGACGTGGCTCCCAGCAAAGTCCAAGGAGGACTGCGGTCGGACCCGGCACAGTCTCCTGCGTCCTGACAGCAATACCCTTCAAGCTCAAGGAGGAAACAGACGGGAGGGGAGGGGCCACCGGAAGACGCGACAACAACTCGTGGAAGTTGAAGCACTCACCCGCCGTCCATGATCCCAAACGAGTTCGCGGGCGAGACGATGCAGTCGTGTCGCACCGCGCAGGGGTCCAGGTCCTCGAGCTGCCCTTCGCACACCGTAAACCGCGCGCCGGTCGTGGCGTCGACGTGCTCGCTCATGGCATTGGCCGCGTTTGCGGAGGAGGTGGTGGTGGCCGAGGGGAAGTAGCGCGCGATGGCGCGGCGCCAGGCGTCGGCGAGCGGAGGGGTACGGGAGATGAGGATGAGGTGCGGGATAAGCGGCGGGCTCATGGAGTCAGGAGTCGAGTTGCAGTTCCTCCAAGTCGTGTGCTGGTGAGCGGTGTGCATGTAGTCTTCGAGCAGCGAGCTTAGCTTGAACTTGTTGAAGGGGCTGAATTATCGGTGCCCTTGGTTGCAAGAATACGATCCTCCGGCTAGCGTAGACTGAAGATCGAGTGGACCGAGAGTGAGACTGTCGCTCTGAAGCTTGAACTGAGAGCCAGGAGTCTGAGTGGGAGGTAAATGGTGGAAGAGTGGGACCGATCCGATCTCGGATGGAGGGTGGGCGTCTACAGGCCGGGCGGTTACTGCACGGTGACGTCGACGACCTCGACACCGACGACCATCGTCCTGGGTCTTCCTCTCGGGCTTGGTGAAGCCATAGGTTCGGAACACTATGAGCTGACTTCAGGCTTTGTTGATTGCAATCACCGGACCGAGCCTCACTTTCTAGTTCGCTTTCTATCCCCTCCGAGTCACTGTACCAGCGTAAGTAGTATCACCCCTCTCGGAGTGGGCAACTCACTCCATCATGACCGGTTCATTATCAGCTATCTGACTGGCTTGACTTTAAGACGCACAAATTTTTACTTGCAGGCTTCTTGCGTTGGTCTAGATCTTACCCTGCCAGAATGGCCTGGCCCGACTCTGAAGAGAGTCAATGCCACCCGTGGAGACTTAACCTGGACTCCGAGTCTGCCATCATCCTCCGCCGAACGACCAATCACGCAGTCTTAATCGAGAATGCTCGACGATCCTACCAGGACTCACAGCTTAGAGGACCACCGAACCAAGAGGACTGAAGTAAGTACATTGTCGATGCCGCTCTCAGCGTAGTAGGTCACGCGTCAGTCCAGTTGTGCGCTGATCGTGAACACCCATCAATTTGGCGTTAGGACTTCCGGCCAGAAGACGAGAACGATGCCTGTGGGGATGTTTATCTGGCTCGCGCCCTGTCTATCCGGAGAAGGCCGGTACCGGTTAGATTCAGCACTGTGACTTCCTCCCTGGTGTCTATGAAAGCACATTCGAAGAGCCGGCCGGGTTTCATACAGGCCTTTCGCCTCATCGGCCGCTTCACCTTCCATACGCCCATCAACACGCCGCGCTGGTCCGTCCAATTGGCTCTACCGTCGGGCCCGGTGTCCGTCCAGCCCCCATCTGTGAGCCTTCCGTTGTTCATCCACTTCATCCTTCACACAACTCGAATCTTTCGAGCTTGTGGATCTTCTCCGGTCTCGCACCATCCTCAAGGCTTTTATCTCACGTCGCAGATATGAAGATTCCTCCTTCCCGACCTTCTACCTGGACCGGGTGGAGCTGAGCTCGCCTGTACCTTGAGCTCGCGCTCCGCGCCTTCGCCGTACACGTGTAGGCAATGAAACAAGGTGCCTAGTCGGCTCCGGCTACTTACCTCGAGAAAGTCATGAACTAGTACCCGAGGAGCTCGAGGCCGCAACCCCTCTGTCGGCGGGAGGTCTATGTCCGTGTCTATCGCCTGGTGTGCGGACAGCTTTCCATTCCAGTGCGGTAGCGCGGATGCAGTATCAGGCGCCTTATTACGTCGGCTCGCGCCAGTCCAAGTCGGAGCAAGGTGATCAAGCTGCTGGCGCACCCGAGAAGCTAGTTCCGGGTCGGAGAGTGGACCGCAGCACGAAGTCACCCATCTCCGTCTATCGACGACCGCTCTTGTTGCTGCAGCCAAGCGTACTTGGTGCGACCTCGAGCACGCGTTCTCAGCTCGGCCGCACGAGTCTGATTGAAGCATACTCGGGTTCTGAAGTCTGACTCTGAAGCCAACGTCGACAGGGCTTCAAGTTCCACCGCCCCTTCTGTTCCTGGACGGTCTCCGCGGCGACGCAACACCGCAGCACCAGGCAGGCCCAGTCTCGCATGCGACGAAGTGGCTCCTAGCTGACCGCGCTGTTCCTCGCAGGATCTCTGTGGGCTATTGAGTCCGTGCGAGCGCCAGGCTCCCGTCGGTACCTGAGGATTCGAAGCGGTCCATGGCAGGACTTCGCTTCCACGTCTCAAGCTTAAGCTTCGTCGACACCCTCGATGATGCGGCAGACGGCACCTCCCTTGTAGAACTCCGATCCACACCTGGGGAGTCGGACGAGTTGCCTCACTCTGTGATCACCGGATGATCCAAGAGCTAGACTGGAGCCTTGCACTGGCGCTTCTGGACCACGCCGAATGTCGAGCGAGCTTCAGGTACGGGCACCACGGTCGACCGGAAAGGAACGCCGATCTCCCATACTCCAGCCAATGACGCTTTTACTGGACGCTTTCGCAGGAAAGGTGCGCATCGTTCGGTCAGGCACAGCATGTCGGTGGTGCTGACGAGCTTGCAGTACAGGCTGAGCTTGAAGCTTGAGCCCGAAGTTCGTGTGCCCAGCCAGTCTCAGCATCCAGACGCGCCCGGCCTCCTTGTTTCTCTCATGAACGTTGTTTCGACAGCGACGTGTTGGTGTTGGTACACTTTCCGTGCACCCGCTGTGGTGCGTTCTATGCCAGTTACGCACGACCTCAGGCTGACGGTATCTATCTTCGGAGTAGGCATGTGTTCAGGTCCTCGGAACCCCCATGCATTCGAGGTTTGAATACACCGGAACTACTACAGTGCACTTCACGCCCACGAACTGCGGAACCTCGCTGCGCCACCATGGTGCGTCCTACTTCGGTTTCGTCCTTTGCAACCTTGGCGCTCTGGCGCCCGTCTTCCTTTTATTGCCATTGTACCCGAGCGACGCGAGCTTATGTGGCCGTCCGCACCCACTGTGGGGCAGACGCTGTTGCGAGCGACTCACTGGCAGAGCAGTTGTACGGATCGTGATCACTGGCATTCACCGGTCACCGCCGATGGTGATGCTCGCAGTGCTGTCTATATGCAGCACGGGACGCTGTATGCTCATAGACAGCACTGGGATGCAGATGCCATAGCGAGAGAACGCCCCAGATGGACCCTACGGGTGCGGAGCAGAGAATACCGTTGACATCTCATCTTGCACTCTCCCTTCTGGACATACGAAGCTGCCGCACTCGGTGCTCCCTCTCCCTCGCCCATCCTTCTGAACGCCCTGCCAGTGCATTCTACATGTTACGGCTGTGATTGAGCGGGATCACGGCTGAGCGCCGGAGCCGCACGCCCCCCTTCTTTTCGACGTTATGGTTCATCAGGATGCCTACGCCTTCCATGATTGGCCAGGAACGGATGGCGCTCGTGCACTGAATCATCCAGGGGGTGCGGGGTGCTTCTGCAATTATGGAAGCCGTCGCGCGAGCTTCTGCAGATTCTGGTGTGTCTACTATACCGTTCTGTGGCCGCGCTCCCGCCCTATCACCGTGGGGATATGTCGCGCCGTCCAGACGCCTGAGCTTCTGGTTCTGGTGCTGTTGGTTGCGGTCGTGCTCGTTGCTCCGTTCTCTGGATGCGATTATCAAGCGGAGTCCGCGGATACTACAGAGTCTCGCGCCCTGCTGTCTCCGCCGTTCTTCGTTCATCAACTCCAGAGTTTGAAGCGGGAATACGGAGTGTGCGGAGGGAGAAGCTCCGCCCGCTCCGTAACGAAATAATGTCGCTCATTAATATGGCCATAGGTCGGCCAGAGCGACGCCTCGACGCGCCGTGCATGTTCTGGGCGGAACAAATGTGCACCGTCGTGTGGCCCCCGGATTACTTCCCCCCGGGGCGAGTCCTGTCGAAAGTCGAATCGAATCCCACCATGTCATAACTTCCGGTTGAACCAACCCTCTACGTCCGCTCGCAGCACGTGTATACGGTCACATGCATTTCCGCGGAGCGGTTTCAAACTTCCTGACTGTCCCGCCTCTCCGTGTGGCGCACGGCGCGATGATAGACCATATCCCGCAGGTAGGGTCCAGCAGTGCCACAGGACGCTCATATCGTTCATTCATATGAGCGTCCTCCGCTGGACCCTGACGTTCTAATTCTGAAGATCTCTGTCGGGCTCACGCGGGCAGAAGGTGGGATCGGGACGCGACTCACGAGCGTGAGCATGCGCAAACGGGCCTGTCGGCTGTGGAGGACCCTGACCGCTAGACGGGAGGGCGCACATTACCCGCAGACCGTTCATGTCCGGCGGGGCGGAACATGTCGCGAACGGTGAGAGAAGCATGGCATGCGTGGAGGATGCGAACAGCCGAGGCCATGCGACTTTAAGTTTGCTGCTTCTCGGAAGTTGCGCGGACATGAGGGAGAACGGCTATGGAAGGAGGCACGCTTCTGCATGGAGACGCGCTTCGTCACTGTATGTCGGGGTGTACAGGGTTTGAGATTGAGACCACGGCGCCATCATATCAGGATGCTATACCATGTGGTTCTATCGCCGATCGTCCATTTGGAAGTTAGAGTTATCTCGCGATTGTTCTGCCCTTGAACGTCGACTTAGATGGAAGTTCGTCTGGGGTAGCGCGACAGTCGAAGGCTCCACGAAGCCCGCGAGCGTCCTCTGTCCTAGTGTTACACGGGTCATCGCCGCGCTACTAGCGCAGGATGACGGACAAGGCCATAAGGGGCTGACACGTCTACGATGATGGGAAGTACGTGAGGGACTCATGGTATTGCAGCGGATGGACCGGGAAAGGGTACAAAATCTCGAGGTGAGAAGACGATACGATACCCGCGCTCGCATGGCACTGAAATAGTGGTCAGAAAGGTCCGCACAACCAAAGGATACGGATGGAACATACCTCTCCAGTTGTCAGATCGCAATCGCCCCAGCCTCGACGTCCGCGTCATTGGCCCGCCTTCCTCCCCGTAGCGCCTTCACGAACTTCTTGGCGCGTTTCGCAGCGCAGGCCCGCCAAAGCAGCTCAGGACCGACCGCGATGGACCGCCCGATCCCCTCAAGCATCTTGCCGCACCCATACATCATCGCAGCAGCGGACGCGATCGCTGCCGCACACACGATCGCAGGAGGGAGGATGAGCGCGACCACGCCTGTCCAGAGCAGCTTGATGATGTCCAGTCCTTCGTTGCATGCGGGAGAGCCGGTGGCGCTGCCGGAGTTGCTCGCAGAGTCGTCGGGACCGACCGCAGATCCGGCGGGGCTATCTGGAAGGAGTGTGTATTCGGGAAGGACGGTAGGGTCGGCGTTCCCTTCAGTAGCCGCCACCTTCACGTCGGCCTTCCACTCGGCGGAAGGAGGAGGACGGTTCGAAGTCGGGCTGGCCATTGTTCAGATAGAAAATTAACTCGAAGTCGGCCGGGCTCTGGATGATGATATATGGGTCAGTATGATATGACCTGAATCAGTGACTGTAGTAGTGCTCACTCTGCTGCGAGGGAAAGGGGACAAGAGTATCTAGTGAGCTCGCAGTTCGACACAGTCCCTATGTAATCGGAGACACTTGGCTGCGGAACACGTTGAATGGCTGCGGATTGTGAAGATGCCTGACCATCATCAGCGTCGGCGGCGTGCTCTGAGCATAGTCAAACGAGCATCGATCTCCTCGCACTGCGCGCGGCTGCGGGGCGTTGAGCGTTACGATACCAGTAACTATTCATTCGATCACCGTGTCAAGATCCTGGACCTGCCAGTAGGTGGAAGGTTGTATGGACCAGTGTTTGAGCGCGCGCAGCTCAGCTGTAACATGTTGGTAACATGCAGTCTGTATGCTCTTTCGATTGGTATCAATCGGTTCGGCGTGTCAAGGGAAGCAACCCACGGAGTGTGTAACAGTCAACTTTGAGCGCTTCAGTGATGCCTAGTGGTGGCTGCGCATGCGCCCGCAGTCGCGTCGCGCTGCGGAATTGAATTGAAAGTCCTACGAGGTCCTACGTCTACACTGCCTTGACATTCAGTCTTTCAGATGATGGGACGGCGCTACCAATGCGTCATGATCATGGCGGAAGGCCAAATTGACTCACTTTACCCGGGGCCCGGGGGCCGCATGCGCTGACGATGTTGTCGAACCGCCCCCTACGATTGAGGACTCATGAACGCAGCTGGAGAACAGAGAACAAGGATTGTTGCGTAAACGTATGTATATGATTGCTGAGTTGAACCATCTGCACGCACGACATGCAGCGGCGGATGTCAAGGATTATCAGTATGAAGACGTGGCCCATCACTAAGTGGTCGGGAGGCGTACTCACCAAGGCTATATGGTATCTTCCGGAGGAGACGTGAGACCAAGCGATCGTACACGCCACAGAACACCATCATATATGGTAGAGTCCCCTGGTCCCTCAAACAATTCCGTCCATGTTGCCTCGCATACCATAGGAGCGTCTCCGATCCTAGCGACATTCTTCCACTCACGTTCTTCTTCTGACCATGCCCACCGTTGCACAGACACAGCGTCGCCGTCTCGCACAATGCCCTGGACATACTGTCCAACCCGGCAGATCATGCCCCTCTTGTGCTCTCCCTCCGCTCCCGACTCGAGGAACATGCTCACGACCTTGCCATCGTACGGACCGCCGCAGGGGACCGGAAGAATTGGGATGTGCTTCCACGCCTCCTCGTACTCGCGCACTTCGCCGCTCTCCGGATGGCGCATCGTTCCCCGCTCGAGCGCGACATCCGGGAGTGTCGGATGCGGAGACATCTCGCCTGCATCAGGCTCAGGATCCAGCGTACGCGAATCGATGTCGTGAACCCATTTGCCCTGATTTCCCGAGCCAACCGAGCGTCCACCAATGCCCCAGTCGAGCTCCGTGAATGGAGACGACGGATCCGACGGCTTGAGAAGGCGGAGGTCGACGAAGCTCTTCTGGCATGTCAGCACAAGAGTCGAGGTCGGCTCGGAGGAATCATCTGGGAGCTACGGGATGACATCATTGTAAAGCGTGACCATGAGACGTTGCAAGTCCGACAATCAACGTACCCAGCGGATGTAAACGCGTTCTGAAATGGACATGGACATGGCGGTAGCAGAGAGACGTTCGATATCGGCGTGATGTGACGCGTTCCAGATAAGGGTTCCAGATGAGTCACATCACAGTCGAGATAAGCCACCACTACTTATGTAGTAAGTACTAGTGTCCAGGGCCCAGGCTTTTCGGATAGCCAGGACGGTACCTGATATTTATGGCTATATGAATACTCAATCGTATGGCATGAGTAGGGGGATTAATTGGTAAGTATCGTCGATCATGCCGTCGTACCAGAATCGTAAGCTATTGCTAATCGGTCATGTCGAGTGTTCCCGGGCCCGAGCGATCGCGTTAGCAACAGCTTTTCCCGTTTCCTTCTGGTGTGGCAGAAACAGGGCCGAAGGATCCCGCAGAGCTCTGGTCGCAGTCTCTCTCTGGATCGAAGTCAAGCTTGAGAGCATTGAAGTTGCCTCTGTCGTGGCGGCGACCGTGACCAATGATCTTGAAGAACATAAACCCAGCCGAGAACACGATCTGGCAAAAATGTCAGCCTGAGTGAACGCAGGAGACTCGGAACGGTTAGAAGGGTGCAACCCACGGCGACAATGTTAACATAATAACCAAATAGATCCATGAAGATGCCTGACCATACTTGATAGGTTAGTCACACGAGGTGCCACAACGTTGCTCGGGTAATCGTACCGAAGTCAGGCACTCCGGGCATCGCAGAACGCAAGGATGGAAGCAATAGGATGTTCGTGAGAGGAAGAAAGAGAGCAGACTCGGGTAGGGGCCGCCCGAAGTGTGCGCAGACCGCCACCCAGATCATAGCTGCAGCGAGAATGTAGTTGGTGAAGAACAGGGTGGTCGCGAAGATCTTGACCCCGATGCAACGCTGAAGCAATGTCAGTCAAGATGATCATCGGTGGACAGGAGACCTTTGGGGCATACGCGTATCGAGAACACAATATAGAGAGCTTTGTCGGTGCGCGGCGTCTGGACGTGCTCAACTTGCTCTATCTCGAAGCTGTGGCCCGTAAGACCGCCATAGAGGTGGAGAAAGTAGATAGGCAGCGATGACGAATTGTCGCTGCTAAATAGCTCAAGTGTTGTGCTTGCAGTGTACTTATCAAAGGGGTACCATGCCGAGATCGAATGCTGGCGTCGAAAGGCAAGCGTCTCTTCGACGGATATCCACGTGAAGTTATGTGTCGTGTCGAAGGTTTCCTGTGGAATGAAGCTGGACGGGAGGGCATTGAGTACACTTTGGGCCGACATTATATTCCACGACCTACCTCACGAGCGATGACGTACCCGTGCGCAACATGGCATTGGAAGCGTCCCAAGAGTAGTAAGGGTTGCTAAAGCGGTTCCTGTATTAGTCGGGCGCTGGGTGAGATGAGTTGCAACGCCGTACGAATCGATCCATGCGGTGAATGATTCGGTCTTCTGACCACATCCTATAGCCGACAACTCCGTCCACGAGGCTCCGTTCGTCACTGAATCGCTCTTGGATGCATACGGTTTCATCTGGTTGCATCCAGTCGGCCACCAGTTGAGGGTAAGGGATGCCGATGGTATGTCGATAGCGGTCGGAACCAATGCAAATCCGACCTGAATGGACGTCATGTCAGCGTTGGGAGCCCGACTACCCCTGTAACAATGACTCAGGACTTACGCCTGGTTCAAGCGCGGAGCGATTGTTGTGAATGAGCTGGATACCGCTCATCACGGGGATCATGCTCCCGAACGCTACTCCGACATCCGACACGAGGACGGTCGCACTCGTGGCGCCTAGGAGGATTGTGGCTAGAGCGCATGCGAGGATACGGGGATGTCTACGAGCTGCATGGTACAGCTGGCTTTGTACGTTGCGCGAAGTGGCGAGTATCTTGCAGAAAGCATCCATGTCTCAGGAAGGGGAATGGTCCCCAACCTACCAAAGACACGTTATATCCTGCGCGGACCTCCCTCAGGCTTGCACAATATGGTTTTGGCTGTGTGTCGTTGACGTACGTAAAACGGGCGGATAACAAGAATACATCATCTCGATGGACGTACCATCCCTGTTGAAGTCTTGAGTCCGTGTACCCCGGACCTTTCATGGGCAATGACGCTGAACTGCATGTGGATGGAGGGATCAGAATACTCTAGCCAAGTGGGAACATACCGTGGTGCGGGGCCCCGGGTTCTGAGCAGATGATCAATCGAATGTTTAGACTTGACATCTCTGGAACGCCCACAATGACGGATGGACGCCCTGGCAAGCTTTGATGCATTGATGACTCGTGCACTGTATAAGGTCTATGTCATACTGAGAAACGCGGGTACAGCATACGACTGTGATCCTTATGTACATGCCGAGAACACCGACACCAATACTCACAGGGGACAGTCGACGACTGTCAGAATTGTCGCAGCGCGTCTGATCAGAGCACCTTGCTGTGATCATGTGCTTGAGCATCGACTCGAGGTCCGTTCGCCTGTGTGGTTGACGGGATTGATTGCTGCTCTAATTTGATCATCTTCCGGGCCTTGTTGACTGTCCCACGTCGGACCGAGACGAACGTCGGATGTCTGCTGCACATGGGTTGCGGCTTGAGTGGCGCGAGACTGCGTTCAACGTCATCCTTGACATTGTTGCAGGTTGGGGCTCGAGCTCGAGCTCGAATGATCTTCAAGAACATGCATAGAGCGGAGAAGACGACCTAGAGAGTGACCATGTTCGTATCGAGTCCGCTTGAAACTAAAAGAGAACGTACGGCGACAATATTCGGGTAGTACCCAAAAAGGTCCATGAATATACCTGCAAATTCAGCCTCAGATCACGGACCAAAGCACCGGAGCAACGTATATGCTCACCGAAATCGGGAACTCCGGGCATTGCGGACCGTAAGGAGGGTAGCAGCAGGATGTTCGTGAGCGGAAGAAAGAGCGCAGACTCTGGTATGGACGACTCTGGTATGGACCGCCCAAAGTGTGCGCAGACCGCGACCCACACCATCGCCGCCGCGAGAACGTAGTTGGTGAGGAAGAGAGTGAGGGCGAAGAGCTTGACGCACATGCAGCGCTGGTGAGATAGACATCATCAACTACAAAGGACTCAGATAGCGAGTTTGAGAAGAGGGACGAACCCGGATGGAGAATACGACGTGGATGGCCCGGTCCGAGCGCGGAGTCCTGACGTGCTGGATCCTCTCGATTGATAGATGATACCCTGAGACGCAGCCGTGGAGATGAAGGAAGTAGATCAACAACGCGGACGAGTCTTCGTCGCTGCTGAACGCTTCAATGGTCGTGCTTGCTGTGTACGTGTCAAAGGGGTACCACGCGGTTACAGAGTGCTGATGCCGGAAAGCCAGCGTCTCCTTGACGGACATCCATGTAAAGTTGTGCGTGGTGTCGAACGTCTCTTCGGGTGTGAAGCTGACGAAAGAAGATTAGTATACAACATATGTTATGACAGCAACCCGCGTACCCGACTGCATAACGGTCATCGGGATGCGTGAGTACATTCGATGCGTTCCACGTGAAGTAAGGGCCCCTAGTGGAAACGGATGCATGGCGCGGTGTCAGAACAACTCATGTCTGCTCGTAAGCAGATCGTACTTACGAGTCCACCCAAATCGTGAGGGAGTCGGGTGTTTGTCCACATCCGGCCTTCAAGAGTTCCTCGCCCGACGAGGTACTATTCCACTCAGGCGGCGGGTGGTTGTGGATCTGATTACATCCGGTAGGCCACCAGTTCAAGGTCATTGAGAAGGATGCGAGATCGACGTTGACGGGGACTAAAGCCAATCCAATCTGTGAAGTGCACACACAACGACGTCAACGGGGTGAATATAGGATAGTGATGACTTACCCCAGGAGAAGACGCGTCTGCAGGCAGAACGTCATCGATAAACTGGATGCCGCTCATGACCGGGATCATGCTCGCGAAGGCGAGCCCCGTATTCGAAAGTAGCACAGCGACGCTCACGGCGCCTAGCAGGAGCGTGGATAACCCGCATGCTACGACACGGGGATGCTTTCGCGCAAATTGGCTCAACGAGGATCGTATGGCGCGTACTGTCGCTGGAGAGGAAGGGAAGGGTTCCATGCCGCGGGAGCAATGAAGCAGCAGGAGGTATTTGTGCGATGGGGTAGGGTGATGAGCGGTAACGGAACGGGGAGAAGGCTGGATGAGGCGGTCACTGCTGCGGGTACGGAGCCCCCAGTAGGGCTGGACGCAACGCCAGGCTGTGGTCATTGTTGACGTGTGAATGCAGGAGAGATCCGACTGGTCAGAAAAGCCCTCACCGTCCTTGACAGTCGCGGGAGACGTCATGAGATGACAGAGGCTGTATGGTGCGCTGAAGATGTGGCCACATAGCTGTGAAGCGTGAGCGTTCATTGTGCTCGAGGTGTGCGACGAACGAAGTCGTATCGGCGCTGATCAGAGCTCGCGTACCAGTGTTGATTCGGGTTTCCCCCAACTCGCCACGACTTCGCAGACCGATGGCAATGCCAGCGATTTGTAGTGTCACATTGTCGAACAGGTAGCCCCCCAATAGATCCAATGTACATACACACAGCGTCAGCGGTTAATCCTTCGACGCCTTCGGCCTGTCCGGATAGAGCTTTCACCAGTAGCTGCGTCAGCGCTTTCTCTCGCCTTCACACGCACAGCGTCTCAACGCACCTTTCCAGGGTTGAACAGGTTCAGCGGATCGATCGCGTTCTTGATTGTCTTCATGAGCGCAACGGTGCCCTCCCCAAGCTCCTCATACAGGTACTCGCGCTTGCCCATCCCGACACCGTGCTCGCCCGTGCACGTCCCGTCGAGCGCGATCGCGCGCTTCACCATCCGCCCGACCGCGGCCCGCGCCTTCTCCAGCTCCTCGTCGTCCCGGAACAGGAGCAGGGCGTGGAAGTTGCCTATTGGACTTTAGTGGTCATTCGCGAGATAGGGCACTGCACACGCGTACCGTCCCCGACGTGTCCGACGATGGTCGACACGATCCCGTGCGCCTGCAGGTCCTCCTTCGTAGCGTATACCAGATCCGGAAGGCGCGAAGGCGGGACGCTGCACCACAAAACGAACACATTCAGCGTCCCAATGCGCGCTTGCGGCAACCCGCACCTGACTTACCAGACATCCGTGCTCCAGCCTCTCGCCCCGGGGAGGATCGCGAGACTGGAGTAGAGCGCGTTCTTGCGATCCGTCCAGAGATCGTTCGCCTCCTTCTCGTTCCGGGCGAGCGAAAAACCCGTGCCACCGTGCTTCGTGGTGATCGTCTTGACGATGTCCGCTGTTTCCTGGAGCGCGCGCGGCGTGGGACCCTGGAACTTGAAGAAGAGGCTGTCCTTCTCTGGCCATTTGCGCGCGGACAGGCCGTAGATGTTGGTCGCGCGCATGAAGTCATCGTCACACAGCTCGACGCATTCTGAGGTGGTGAGTGTGAGCAGAGCGGGGCTGTGGGGTGTGTGAATGTGGAAGGAGACGCACGAATCCCGACGCCAGAGTTGACGATTTCGATCACGGCTTGGGTCGCTTTGCGAACGTCGGGGAACTGGACGACGGCGACGTTGGTGGGTAGCAGGGGCGCGAGGCGGAGTGTTACTGGAGAGACAATCAGCGAAGTGGTGGGATGTCGGAACGATGTGGGTCTCCAAACCTTCTGTAACGATCCCAAGCGTGCCTTCCGCCCCTATGAACAGTTTTGTGGTGTCGAACCCTGCGGAAGACTTGCGCGCGCGTCGGCGGGTCTTGATGACCTCCCCCGATGGCAGCACGACGGTCTAACAGCAAGTCAGCTACAAGTGGAGACAAGATAGATGCAGAGGGACAGGGGCCTACAGCGTTAAGGAACCACTCAGCCTTCGCAGTACCGTACCTCACGGCGTTCGCTGAAGAAAGGAGTCGAGAAAGGAGTCAAAATATGGATGCGAAGCTAGAACGTTGCACGTACTTCCTGAACAACCCGTACTCAGCATGCCGCCGATCGTTGCCCCTGGCGCAGGGTCAAGCTATCGGTATTGATTCAGGACGCTATGTTTGCGATGCATTGACACGTCAGACCTACCGGGAAGAACAGCGGAATGCCTACAATGGAATGGTGTCATCAATGTTCACTCTGGATGGACAGAACGGCGGGTATTTACCTTTCTTCTTGAGCGTTTCATTCAGGTCCATCCATCGGATGCCAGGTTGACAAACGACGTCTGAGTCCGCCTCTGGTGCCGAGTCAGTCGCTACGAGGCTGGTACGTGACCGGATTCATACCATGAATCTCAATGATCCTGTCCATTTTCGACATGTCGACACAGATACCACCAACAGAAGGCTATGAATGCATGAGTATACGGAGCTTAGGAGCGTAGGAGACGGAGGACACATACTGCTCGGAAATGGCCTTCCAAACTCGTGGCGCCAGAGTAAGGAATGACCGGCATCCTGTACTTGACCGCGGTCTTCACAATCTTGACCACGTCTTCTGTGGACGTCGGGTAGACGACAACAGACGGGGACGATCCTGTGCAACGCGTACGATCAGACCGTACGTCTCGCCGCTGACCGCTCATTGCGCAGGATCTTGTGCAAACTGATATGACACTCACCAGGGTGGTAATCGTTCTCCGAGAAGCCATGTTCCTCCAAGTGCTCCTTGTCCGTCGTGACCGCGTCCTCGTCCGAGAAGGCTGCTCTCAACTCCGCAATGGCCTTCTTGAAGTCCTCAGGGGAGCCATACTGGCTGTTGAGCTCTGCACTTGCACGATTCCTGTCTGACGCGTCCGCATTTGCTTGTGACACTGCGTAGTACGCGATGGCTCCGCTGAGGAGCGACCCGACCGCGAATGCGAGGGGAGCGCTGCTGCCCGAGGACTTTGAGGACTGGGATGAACCTGCTGACGCCGAGCTATTATGACGCGAGCCTAAGATGCCCGTACGAAGCAGAGTCGGGTAGCGCCTAGGAAGGACCAGAGAACGTCTTGTGGAGGTCGTGAGTGTGTTGCGGCCGAGCTGCATGATGAATGTCGTTGAGCCAGACAGACGTTCGAGGAGGAAGAGAGTCGAGAACACAGAGGTCGTTCTCAGGCCGTGTGGGAGAGCGTGAGGAAGGAGGGAGAGTTGGAGTGCTTAGCCGGGCATGCAGCTCGGCCATGCCATGATTCGTTCTGGCCGACGCGCGAACGAGCGAGCACGTAAGCGGACGTGCAGGATGAGCACGAGTCCATGGCCACCAACGCGGGCGCGCCCCTCGCTCGGCGCACGGTCCCGATCCTCCGACGGCCGACGCATACAATGCACAGAGCGCCTAGCACATACCCTTCGGGTCTGTCACCAGCTGTACTCCAAGTAGCGTTCATGCTCTCAGATCTCCCGCTGCTGAGTCTGCTCATTTCTCAGACAGTCGGAGTTGCCGAGAACGGCTTCAGGTCGTGCGTTGACGTTCTCTTCGACCTCCAAAACGCTCACGCCTGAGGCCTGTTCCATCTTTTCCTAAGTTGTGCTATCTACTCGTAGCTAAGTTCAGGCTAATAAGTTACTGACTTCTTCGGTTATTAGCCAACCCTCCAGCTTAAATCACCGCGATTCTGCGTATTGTTTCGGCGCGCGCTGTTCACGCTAAAACTCATCGTGAGTCGTGACCGGCATAGATGGCTACGTCGGTATGTACTATTGCACTTAACCGGGGCTACTATAGCTACATGGGCACAGACAAACGGCATCCCAAAGGAAATAATACAACTCGTTCACGTATCCAGAGAGACTCGGCCAACCCTCGTGAATAGGCGGCTCGCAATGGACATCCACGTCGACTCAAACGTTCTCCTTCGGCTCCTCGCGCGTCACCTGCCGCGCAACGGTCTTCTCTTCCTCGGACTGCTCGATGTGGAGGTTGTACAGCTTGTGCACCTCCGGGCTGTCCCACTCAGCCGCCTCGCGCTCTAGCTCGCGATGCACCCACCATACGGTCACTGCTGCAGCAAGCATGGCCCACAGCCAGGGCAGACCCCAGCAGATGCCATAGCCAATGTCGACGGAGGTCGTCCAGGCGATCGCGATAAAGGCGCCGGCGAAGAGCATGCCTGAGGCTCCCCACCAGAGGGAAGTGAGGCGCACGATGCGGCGCATGACGGCCGAGTGCTCGTAGCGGATGCGCCAGGCCTGGCGGAACTCGACACAGCCGCCGCCGTCGACGGCGACGACGTCCTCGACGAGGGTGTACGCGGCGGGCGGGAGGCCGGTCCAGGCGGGCATGGAGGAGACGCGGAAGGGCATCTTGAGGCGGTGGGGGAAGGCGCCGGTGATGAGAAGGGGGAAGCAGAAGGCGATCATGAAGCAGGGGAGAGACATGGCGACGGTGTTCACGGAGCCAGGCTCGCTGGAGAGGAAGGGAGAGTTGAGTTGGGTGGGATGCTGCGAGAGGCGAGACTGACTCACAGAGAGGACCCGATGATCAGCGGGACAAAGAACGCGGTCATACCCAGGCCGATCTGTAGTCTGAGGATGAGCGAGGTGAGTACGAGGTATTGGACCAATCATGGGAGGGAAGCACGTACGTGAATGCGTCTGGTCCGAATCTACTGGCACCGATTGGTCGTCGTTGGTGGCTGCTATCGCTGACCCAGAGGTACCATGACCGTCGAGCCATTTTGTAGCCCGAGTAGGTGCCGACGAGGGAGGTTATGATGGCGAGATTGGTGGTATTATTGAGGTGTGCACCCCATCGTATTGAGTAGAAAAGAATGAGGGGGAGGATACCGGCCTCGGCGAAGATTAGAGTAAAGAATACAATTATGGCGAACTCGCGTCTTCCGGTCTTGATGGAGTAGTTGAGGGGTGGAGGTCTTGTAGGATTATAGGCCGTGATCGAGGATGCGCGGTCGGAACTCGATGGCGACGACATGACAGAAGTTGGGGAGCAGTCGCCTTACCTGACAGCAGATATATGTGTGAGCTGGGGTGGCGCATGCATACGCAAAACTCTTCGTTGTGAGCCTGTACCGGCTCGTGGAGTGTACGAAGATGTGGAGACTCTGGAGACTCGCGTACTACCGCCACCATCCAAGAGTACTATGATGTCATTCTCACGTGGCTGACGCGTTCTTCTCACGTGAGCAATGAGCGTACGCGTCGGGGCGCGCTGGACCAGCGGCTGGACGCTGCAGCTTACGAAACTGGCCCTTCTCTCTCCCTCTGACTAGAACCGCTTGCCTGCTTTCTATCGCAGCCGCTGCTGCACATCCTGTCTGAACGAGCGATGGACGTTCCGCTCTTTGGCGATCTTCCCAACAAACGGCGCAGAGAGATTAACCTCGGCGGAAACCGCACCGGGGCCGCCACAACGCATAACGCAATCCTGCAGGAAGCAAAGCTACGTAGACTCCAGCGCAACGACGAGAAACGTCGTCAAGATGCCGCCCTACGAATACAGAGCTCCTGGAGAGGTTATGTCGCCGTCCGCACAGTCAGGCAAAACCTCCGAAGTACCTTTGAACGCGACGTCACTTCTCTCACCGCCCTCAGATGTCTCGTCCTCCTTGGTCAGGACGAGGATGCCTTGGGGAGATGGTCCACGGTCGTATTCAGCTCTCGAAAAGGTGTGTTTTACCTACGGTCTTCTCGCTCCATCGTGTTCATATCGCGTCAGATGTCCTTCTCCAGGTCGACCCGAGTTGGCTCGTATTACTCCAGCAAGTCAGTCGCAGGCTCCTCCAGTCCCTATCCCACCATCCCAGGTACGTACTCCCTCCCGCGAGAGCATTCGTATGTCTTACCATGGACTCCAAGTTCGCAGTACGCGGAAGCGCATCTCGGTGTCCTCAACATCTTGTTATCGGACAATCCCAGCCGTCCAGCCATATCCCGATATCTAGTCTCTCATGGCTTCTATCCACTCCTTCGTGAAGCCGTCTTACAGCTGGTCAGTCCTTCGTCCATACAAATGTCACTCTAACTCATTGCCCCGGCTAGCCTGTTCCCGCTCCGAAGAAGTCACCACTCCTTACCCCTCTTGCGACATTACTCACTACACCTCTGTCGCACTCTGATCTCCTTCCCCTCTCCCTGCATGAGCTGCTACTCTCCATCCTCACCATTCCTCTTCTCCCAAACCGTCTTCTCCCCGCACTTGCCCCATTCCTGGCACGGCTGCCACTCGCGTCCTTCGATGTTGTGCCTCTCGACGTCATCATCGATCCCGCGCTATCCTCGATAGAATCCAAGGTTCACTTGGTAGCTAACCTTGCCGCATTCATGCCCCCTAGATATTCAGCTCTTCCTCCATCTGCTTTCGCGCACTATCTACAATTGGCCTCGCTGCTAATGAACGCCCTCCCTACCAATGCCCTTGAACCACCTGAAAGTAAAACCGACTCCATCAAGGCCTGGGGAGACGAGGATTCAGACGATGAGCCCGAGACTCAGGTCGAGGTCGTCTCGTCCTTCGAGTCGAAGCCGCAGTTACCACAGCTGGACGAACGCACACGCAAGAGGTTACAAGCCCTCACTGCGCCCGATCACATCGCTTCGCTGCTGCGTGTATCCGGAAACCAGAAGATTCTGCCTGCGATCATCTCGTTCTGCTTCGCGCTCAACACTGTATGGCCAGCTCGGAGAGATAAGGTCCTTGGTACGATGGTGGCATACAACCGAGGATCACTCATACGTGAACTCTACCGTGGTTTCGTTCGCAGCTCCCCGCTCGGACGGGACGAGAACCACGCCGAGCTTACGAGTAGGTCTCCCTGTATGGTATGTAGTGCGTCAACTGATCGCGTGTCATCGCAGAGGCCGAACATGCACCACATTGGCCGCCTTTACTGCTCCTCGCGGACATGTATACGCAAGCGCTGCTCACGATGGGCGACGACGAGTTCTTCTCTACAGGCACGAACCCGAGTGTGCCCCGCAACCCGCTCACGCTTGACGAACTCACGGTGTACTCGCGCAAGCTGCTGAACATCGCGTTCGCGCTGTATTGGCGCGAGGATCTCTCGGCTGCTCAAGAGAGCGTGCCTGGCCTCGGCCAGGTTAAGTGGGAGAACGTGCGCGAGAAAGCGACGAGGTGCTTGCAGGCGCTGCATGCAAGAGAGTAGGTTGCTCGAACAATGATGAGGCTCTGCGTTCTAACAAGGCGGTTTCTTTCTATAGTTCAAGGCGACCGTTCACGCCTCCCGAGCACTGGCACGTCACCTCTCACGTTGACATGAACAGCTTCATTCAAGCCGCAATGTGCGTACCGCATACACCGTGTTGCGTCGCCTCCTTTTTTGTCGCTCACCTAGAGATTAACGTCCTTCAGCCACGAAGAGAAGCAGCTCAACGAGAATGAACCCGGGATGGGGCGTGCGCCAGCGCTCAGCAAACACCAGCTCGCACACCTCTCGCCCCGACTCGGCGTGCTGAACAACATTCCGTTCGCGATCCCTTTCGACGTGCGCGTACGTATCTTTCGACGATTTGTGTACAACGACATGGAGGCATCCGGCTTCATGCCCGGGCGGGGGCGTTTAGGAGGGCTGCGGGTAACGGTTCGGCGGGATCATATCGCACAGGATGGGTTCGACCGGCTCGGAGAGGGCGATTTGAGGCAGCCGATCGCAATTACATTCATCGACCAGTTCGGAAACGAGGAGTGAGTGGTTGCACCCTGTTTCAGTCGTTGTGTTTCGTCTGACGGTGCGGGCATGTGCAGAGCGGGTATCGACGGCGGGGGAGTGTTTAAGGAGTTCTTGACCAGCTTGTGCAAGGAAGTGTTCGATACGGATCGCGGTCTCTGGCTTGCGAACAAGAAGAACGAGCTGTACCCGGCACCGCACTCGTATGCGACTGAATGTGAGTGTGCCACGCTTGTGGTTTTTGGGTGCTCGTTGACAGTGAGGACTGTAGCATATAGTCTAGCGTGGTATCGCTTCATCGGACGCATACTTGGAAAGGCCCTTTACGAGGCTATTCTCGTCGATGTCGCATTCGCTGGATTCTTCCTTGCTAAGGTCAGTCCTTGCCCCCTTGGGGGCGTCTGGGGAAAATCCAGGGCTGATACCATCGTGGTCGCAGTGGCTCGGGAAACAGAGTTACTTGGACGATCTCGCATCGCTGGATCCAGAACTGTACCAAGGTCTCATCTTCCTGAAACACTACACCGGGGATCCCGAGGAGCTTTCGCTCAACTTCACCGTCGCTGAAGAAGGTGAGCCTCTCTTCTGCGACGAGCACTCGAGATGTCTTTCTTTGTATGGAACCAAGGGTTGACGCGCTATTTTGGCAGAATTTGGCGTGACGAAGACAGTTGACCTGATGCCGAACGGGAGCAACATCCCGGTGACGCGCGAGAACAGGCTGCAATACATCTACCTTGTCGCGCACTACAGGCTGACGAAGCAGATCAAGAAGCAGAGTGCTGCGTTTTTCGAGGGCTTGTCAGAAATCATCGACGCTAAGTGGATCCGGTGCGTACTTCGTTGGGATCTCGATATGCAGGACGCTGATGGCGGTTGGTGACGATGTGCAGGATGTTCAATCAGCAGGAGCTGCAGATCCTGCTGGGAGGCGTGAATTCGCCTATTGACTTGGACGACTTGCGGAAGAACACGCAGTATGGCGGGCTGTATGACGACCATCATCCTACGATCGAGCTGTTCTGGCAGGTGCGTGTAGTTGCGCTTAGTTTGCACTGTTTCATGGCTGGGTGCTGATAGAATGAATGTCTAGGTCGTAGATACCTTCAACCAGGACGAGCGTAGAAAGTTGCTGCGATTCGCGACGAGTTGCAGCCGACCGCCATTACTGTGAGTATCGTCGCCTACTCCACGGACTCGGTGAGATGATTCCATCGACGTATCCATATGCTAATCCCTCGGTAGAGGATTCAAGGAGCTGAAACCGAACTTCGCCATTCGGGACGCGACCGACGATGAAAGCCGGCTGCCGACTACAAGCACCTGTGTGAACTTGCTGAAGGTGCGTCCTGTTCGACACACGAGCCCGTGCGCGCGTTGCTCATGAGGATGGCTTGGCAGCTTCCGCGATACAAGAATGCGACTGTGCTGAGGGAAAAACTCCTGAAAGCGATCAATTCAAATGCAGGATTCGACCTCTCGTGAGACTCAGACTTTTCGTCGCTCTCTTTGTGTCTAGTGATATCGGAGGGTGCAGTCTGTATTCGTAGCCAATGATCGTGTTGTAATACTACGGTGAACATTCTGGAGGGTACTTGTGCTGCTGCATCGGAAGGACGAGCTCGTGACCTCAAGTCACGAGCTCCGTCACGATGACGTCTATCGCGCGCTCATATAGCGAGCGGCCGAGCGCGTTGACAAAGTCAGCTCTGTTCTCCTCGTCCCCGACCAACTCGACGCTCACGACCATGTCTGTCCTCGCGACCCTCACTCGCGCTGCTCCCCGCGTTGCACGCGCTGCCCCCTCCGCCGCTTTCTCGCTCGCTGCTGCGCGCAGCCTGCACACCCTCCCCAAGCTCGACTATGCCTATGACGTGAGCAGCACTCCGCGTCCTCCTTTACGTCCTCGATGCTCACTGCCAACAACAGGCTCTCGAGCCGCATATTGCTGGCAAGATCATGGAGCTTCATCACAGCAGGCACCACCAGGCGTACGTGAACGGCCTGAACGCGGCCGAGGAGGCGTACGCCAAGGCACCGTCACCCAAGGACCAGATCAAGCTGCAGTCCGCGCTCAAGTTCAACGGGGGTGGACACATCAACCATTCGCTGTTTTGGAAGAACCTCGCGCCTCAGTCGCAGGGCGGAGGTGAGCTGAGCGCGGGCCCGCTCAAGGATGCCCTTGTTGCGGACTTCGGAAGCGTGGATGGTGAGTGCACTGTTGGGTCTATTCTGGTGACTCGGTAGCCTTAAGAAACGGCATTGGACGCACGTAAGGCGTGCAGCTTCGTCTTGTGCGGCTCTCCTGCCCTCTGCCCCTTGCCCTTGGACGCATTGGCGGCTTGCTGTTTTTCACCCGCACCTGCCGCACCTGCCACGAGCCTTAATGTGCCCTCGAGACGCGTTGCTGACTATATCTCAGCGTTCAAGAAGAAAATGAACACCGTCACCGCCGCCATTCAGGGTTCGGGTTGGGGCTGGCTCGGCTACAACCCCGAGACGAAGAAGCTCGAGATTGTGACGACCGCGAACCAGGATCCGCTCCTCAGCCATGTCCCCATCATTGGCATTGATATCTGGGAGCACGCGTTCTACCTCCAGTACCAGAACGTCAAGGCTGATGTGAGTAACACGCGTCCTTCCTTCCTGACAAGCTCGAGCTGAGTGAGACACTGCAGTACCTCACGGCCATCTGGAATGTGATTAACTTCCAGGAGGCCGAGCGTCGTTTCGTTGAGGCCGCCAAGTCCGCGTAAGCGTGACCGTCGCGCCGACGACGCTTTGGTCCGAAAAGCCGACGCGTTAACTACGGACACGGACATAGGATAAGCTGCATTTGAGGAAACGTATCTACGTCATAATTTCACGCTTGATGTTTTGTCGTTGTACTGTACTTACTCAACACATGCTCTTTGCTTCAAGTTCTCCATCGTAATGCCGCTGGAATTTGAGGCGTGAGGGCCGCCTGCCTTGCGGGTGCCGCGCGAATTCGCGCGTGTCCGTCCTATCTCCACAGCACGACTCAGCCAGAACTTTTCATTATCACCTATGATGACCAAATAACGGCATTTCTGCGAAGTCTTGACGCGGGGCCAGTGATATACTCACGTTTCTGCATCACAGAATGATCAGCTTCTAATACTAGATGACAACGTGAGCAAACAGCGCGTATGTTCTTGTTCTGTAACTACCACCACTGGCAGGGCTGCTTGATACTGGACAGTGGACATTCGACGACAGGCCGTGTTACGTGGCCGCATACAGAGACTCGGAGGCGATGTTTGTCCCAGCGACACGCACTGGATCTCTCTGGGCGCGAGCCTCCTCTCGGGCGCGCGCATCGCGAGGATTACCCAAGAAGCCAGCTATCCTAGGAATCACCAGAGCAGATACGGACGGTCATCACCGCCGTCATGCATCCTCCTCCGCTGACGGCCCGGGACCAGGGACAGACCGACCTGGATCGTCGAACGCGTTACTCGCATTCTCTGTAGGCTCGCTCCTTAGCGGCGCGCTGGGGTACTACTTCGCGACGTCGGATGCGACAACCAACGGAACAGCCATCACCGAGTTCAACACGCAGTATGGCTCGCCCGAGGACTTCGAGAAAGCGATTGGAGAGCTGAAGAGGGCGCTCGCGGACGAGGATGGCGTCTCGATGGACGAGGAGGACCTCGAACGGCATGGCGCGTCCGCGTTCGTGGCGAACCACCCGGGTTCGTATAGTTCGCTTGTGGTACTAGACTATGGGACCGACGTTGTGCGCGCTGTAGGCTCATCCCCTTCGGTGGTTGTATACCCGACGTCGACCGAGGATGTGGTCAAGATCGTGAAGATTGCGGTCAAGTACCGCATGCCTGTTGTGCCCTACTCGGGCGCGAGCAGCCTTGAGGGCCATTATCTCGCAGTAAGTCGCGTAAAACTACTTTTCTTGAGCAACGTCCAAGTCCATAATGTCGGGCTAACTCGTGCTTCGCAGCCGTCCGTCGGAGGCATATGTGTCGATATGTCGCGGATGGACAAAATCTTGGAAATACATGGTCAGTGGGAGGGCGATGATTGATTGAATGTCCATGGAGAACTGATTGTTACCCGGACTGCAGAAGCTGACTCGGACGTCGTGTGTCAACCCGGGGTCTGCTGGATGGACCTAAACGACCACTTGAAGAAGAAAGGTCAGGCCGACTGAAGTGCCCGAACGGCATCCTACTGATGCCATAGGTGTTCGGTATTGCCCATGGGATTCACTGGCCAGGCATCCCGCTGTTCTTCCCTGTGAGTCCTGAATTGCGACTTCAATTAGCAAACGCGCGCGCAGAAGACTTACCAGAACGCGACAGTTGGATCCGGGTCCTAGTGCGACTCTTGGCGGTATGTTGAGTACGGGCTGTTCAGGAAGTCAGCATCTTCCACAAGATTCGCGCGAGGGTCTTGATCGCTCACCTCGCCGCCGCGCCTTCCAGCCAACGCGGTACGATACGGGACCGCCCGAGCAGAGTGGTTTCTGAACGCGGTGCGCGACTTGCCGTTGTCACTAGTATACCAGTCCATGGCTCGCTCACCATACCATCAGACAGTCGTCCTGCCTTCCGGAGACGTGATCAAGACGCGTAGACGGGCGCGAAAGTCCTCCGCGGGGTTCGACACAACCAAACTGTTCATCGGCGCGGAGGGCACGCTGGGTATCGTAACGGAGGGTGAGCCGGGTCTGTGTCCGATCGACTCGAGGAGAAACTCACGTACTCGATGGCTCTGCAGTGACGGTGCGGCTTGCGCCCGTGCTCCCGACCAGCGTCGCCGTCGTGCAGTTCCCGGACGTGCAGAAAGCGACACAGGCGGTCATCGAGGTCGTGAACTCTGGAGTCGGCATTCGTGAGTGTGCGCACTGCGCCGGTAATTGAGGGGGGAGCTAACAGCGGCGGTCTCACGTTGTCCATCTTGACGGACTGCAGAGTGCGTCGAACTCGTAGACGACCTGTTTATGAAGGGCACGAACATGTACGGCATGTCGCCGCGCAAGTGGCCCGAGAAGGACAGCCTGTTCTTCAAGTTCCAGGGCCCTACGGCGCGCGCGCTGTCCGAGTCGGCGGAGATCGTGCGGAAGATCACGGACAAGCACGGCGGGACGAACTTCACGTTGGCGAAGACCGAGAAGGAGGCGGACGACCTGTGGACGGACCGGAAGAATGCGCTCTTCTCGGGGCTCGCGATGGTGCCTGGAGCGAAAGCTTGGGGAACGGATGTTTGGTGGGTTGGACTGAATCCACGGCTTCGCGGTTCTTCCCGTTTGTAGAGGCGCGACTGACGAGCAGTGTCTGCGCTACCCCCGTGTCCCCGTGTCGCGGCTGCCAGACCTGATCTATGCGACAAAGAACGACTTGGCGGAGCATGGACTTGTATCGACCATTGTAGGGCATGTCGGGGATGGTACGAGCGCAACTTGACTGCGAGATGTGCCGTCTTGGTCTGACACGTTTCCAGGGAACTTCCACGCATTGCTTCTGTTCCGAGATGAGAAGGAGGAAGCCCTGACGCATGAGGCAGCCAGGCGTGTCGTCCAGCGGGCTATCGCGCTGGACGGTACCTGTGAGTGGAATTCGAGCACATAACGTACCCAAGAGAACTGACCATCAGCACGGACGGCAGGCACCGGGGAACATGGCGTTGGGATTGGAAAGCGAGAGTATCTGTATGATGAGCTGGGAGAGGGGACAATCGACCTCATGAAGACGATCAAAAGGGCGATCGACCCGCTCAACCTGTTCAATCCAGGCAAAGTCAGTACGCGTCTACTCGATGCGGGATCGCAGGCTCATCCATATCCGCAGCTGTACCCCGACAAACCCGCGAACACGAAACGATAGGTGCGATACACCCGGGTCTGCCGCCCGAAGGACGATAAGACGTACTATATGTATTGCGCTAGGATAGTCCGACAACAGAATAAATAGTTCGGTACGGGTACATACGAGAAGAACGCGATGCGCGCTCAGTCCACCTTCCTGGACCATCTCCTGCTGCTTGGACGAGGGCTTGCACGGCCGCCGGGAGAGGCAGGAGGGATGACAACTTCGACCTTGTGCGTCGGAGGAGACCAGTGCGCCCGCTTCTCGTCGGAGATCCCGATAGGGCCCATCTCGAGCTCGTCCTTGTCCTGCTTGCCCCAGTATATCCACATTTGGAATCCGAGGACGATGTTGAGGGCAAGCGCAAGGGCAAACCCAGCTGTGACGATGGGGTCGCCGACTTCGGTTGCTGTGGTGAACAAACGGGCAAGGCAGCCGCCAACTTGGGAAATGACGGCAAAGGCAGAGAGCTGGCCGGTGCTCTGCGCGCGGTGGTTCTGGCGAATCTGGGGCAGCTTGGAGAAGAGAGAGAGGGGAAGAGTGGAGAGCTGGCAAAGGGCCATAGCGGAGTGGGGCAGGACGACTAGACCGACCGCGAACGCGAGCATGGCCTGTGCGGAGAGAACAGCACGTTGGACCGGGCTCCGCGCGGCGAGGGAGGAGGGGGGGTTGTAGTGGACTATGAGGAGGGTGATGATGACGTTCTGGATGGTGAGGAAGAAGTTCTCGCCATAGGTGGAGAAGGGGAAGTTGTTGCGGTAGGAGTAGGCAAGAGTGATTGCATACGAGAGCGTTTCGAGGACGTATGCGGTGAGGGAAAGGCCACGCGCGGAGCGTGCAGACACGACTGTGAGGCCGGCGTTGGGTACATGATTTCGCGAGGAAGACGGATTCACGCACTGAGAAGCAATTGCGGCACTTTCATGATGGAGCCCCCGACAACAATTCCAAGCCCCAGCCCCTTCGAGAGCGAGTACTTGAGACATTCGATGTCACCAAAGTCGAGGTTCTCGACGATGGAGGTGTAACATTTCTGTGCAGTGTTGAACGTTTAGCCCCGGTGAAAAGTGGGCGATCGAGGCTCGTACCTCGCCAACAATCGAAACGCCAAGGTCTTTGACAAACCACGGCAGGTTCTGGGTAATTGCGGTCATCGTCGCAAAGTCAGGCGGCGCGAAAGCGTGAGCGGAGAGCGAGAACGAGGCAAGGACGAGGATGCGCGTTGAGGCTACGCTGAGATGCACGCGGACGTGTCGTGCCAGTCTGAGCGTCTCTCCGGCGTCTGCCGGCTAACGCGTCTAACGCGCCAGCCACGTGCGCGCGTCTCCCGATTTGGCACGCATTTTTTGGCGGTGGTCGACGGCGAGAACGATCTCTCGCTCATCGAGCTCGCCCTCTTGTCCGTCGTCCTCGCTCTCATATCCAAAATGGCCGAATACGACCTCACAAAAACGATTATCCCCTACTGCGACCGGCACCTCGTTTTCCCTCTCCTCGCTCACCTCGCCGAGAGCGATCTCTTCCCGGTCGAGCAGGTGCAGGCCGCGCAATATGAGCTCGCGAAGGAGACGAACATGGTCGACTATGCCGTCAATCTCTTCCAGCAGCTGCATCCAGACGAAGAAGCACCGCAAGGTGCGCCCCTTCTCCATCGTCCTCTTCTTTGCCTGACCGAACCCAGAGTTTGCGGAGAAGCGTGAAAAGGCCGTCTCCACGAACGAGCAGCTGCAGCAGGAGGCACAGGCCGTACTCGACGTGATCGAGAACCCCGAGGTCGCTCAGGCCCTCCGCCAGGACAAGAATCAAAATCTACAGTTCCTGCGAGACAACTACAACGTGAGTCTGTCCGTATATCCTCGCCGGACCCTCGTCCGAACGTCTCCCAGGTTACTCTCGAACAAATCACCGCCCTCTACAACTTTGGCAAGTTCCAATACTCGTACGGAAATTACAGCGGCGCTGCCGACTACCTCTACCACTTCCGCATCCTCTCCACCGACCCCGATCTCACCATCTCCGCCCACTGGGGAAAGCTCGCGTGCGACATCCTCACCGGAAAGTGGGACGTCGCCCTCGAAGAGCTCAACTCCCTTCGCGAAGCCATCGACGCTCGCGCGCCCTCGATGCCCCAATTCGCTGCCCCCTCGTCCTCACACGCCGACCCTGCCCTCTCTCAGCTCCATTCGCGAACATGGCTCCTTCACTGGTCCCTCTTCGTCTACTTCAACCATCCCCAGGGCCGCACTCTCCTCCTCGAAACGTTCCTCTCTCCTACGTATCTCAACACCATCCAGACATCCTCGCCATGGATCCTCCGCTACCTCGCCACCGCCGCCGTACTTTCACGGAAGTCCGCCTCGGGCGCGCTCTCCTCCCGCGTGCGTCACTCCATCCGCGAGATCGTCAAGGTCATCCAGATGGAGGAGTACCAGTACCAGGATCCCGTCACGCAGTTCCTCAAGGAGCTCTACGTCGAGTTCGACTTCGAGGCTGCGCAGAAAGAGCTCGGCAAGGCCGAGACAGTCGTCGCAAACGACTTCTTCCTGGGCGAGTTCCGTGACGACTTTATGGACAATGCACGGTATCTCATCAGCGAGGCTTACTGCCGCATACACCAGCGCATAGACATCGCGTACGTGCTCTCTGCTTACCAGATCCGGTGTTTCCTCACGTCGCGTGTCCCATAGTGACCTATCGGAGAGGTTGAACCTCTCGCGTGACGAGGGTGAGAAGTGGATTGTTAACCTCATCCGTGAGACGCGTATGGGCGCAGACGCAAAGATCGATCTCGAGAAGGTACGATGTCTCCATGCTGCGCTTGACTTGAGCTATTTGCTGAAACCATGCCTCTGCAGAACGTCATCGAGATTCATCGCCCACCATTGCCCATATACCAGTCCGTCATCGAGAAGACACGCGGTCTTGCGTTCCGCACGCAGGCCCTTGGCGCGGCGATGTCGAGGACGCAGCAACCCATGGGTGCGCCCGAGGCTGCGCAGCCCGCGGTCGTCGAGGCGCAGTGAGGCTGATTGGGGACGGTACGATACGGTTGCACGCGTGTATCGCCAAGTCTTGTATTGTAGCCTGTATCACACTTGCTGTCTTGTTGTTCGTGTAGTCTGCCATTTAGGGTCTGCGTGTCTGATGTTGGCGACATCCAGTCGGCGCGGCATGTACATTCTCGTGAGACCGACAAAAGGTGCAACGTCTCGTCTGGACCGTTCGCCGCGAGTGTGTGGGTCCTCCGGGCGTTCTCCCACCGCATGCTGGAATTCAGTCGAGTTGAGATGCGCGATGCGAGTTGCCTCTGTTGCGATCTTCGTCCTCCGTGTTCATCAAGCTTTCTCCTCGCATACAGCCCCGCACATATTTGTGTCCTTCCCGCGCCGTCGTCGTTGTCTTGACCGTCTCACAACTATTCTCGCGCCTCGTCTTGGAAGTCGACTTCTGCTCCCTTCAGCTTCAAGTAAGCACCTATCGCATATTGCTACTATCGTTGCACCCGCCGTCACACGCACTCTCCCGTTCGAGTTCCATTGGTTCCTCGGCAGTTCCTCGGTCCTGTCGTTGTTGGCATGAGCAAAGAGTGGGAGCGAAGGGGACGAGGGTCGATTTGAAGAGACTACAGTGTCGTATCGAACGTCAGTGAGTGCTCAATGACCTTTGCCTCCCGTTCATCTCTATCCACCTACGTCGCCGACCGCCGCCTTCAAGACGGCTACACACCTGCGAAGGTACGCCTTCAGACGCAAGTTGCTCGCTCTTCTGGACACTGTCTATCGTCTTCGTCTTCCCCTTTTATCTTGTCCGGCTTCACCCTCCCAAGACGTGAGCTACACCCCAACGCGTAGGCGTTCAAGCTGATTGGCGTTGTCGCGGAATGTGGTCCCCCCTCTCGTTCATTTTCCTCATCGGCGTGCTCCTCGGTCACTGGTCCTCGGTCAGGGGGCCAGGTAGCGTGGCCGTGGCATATGTAGTAGTAATGTCCCAGTCCGATCCATCTGTTCTTCGCAGAACCGTTCATTGAGAATGATAACGAGCATCTATGATCCGTTGGCTACATGCATGTTCGCTCGCAAGCCAGCCTTTAGTTCTTCGTGCCTCAGAATAAACATGCATGTGGTACAATGGACAGTATGAACGATGGACATCCCGTCTCTCAGACCTCGTCCGGCCACTTGAACTCATTCAAGCCTGCGTAGTTGCCGTCTACGGCACATCCAAAGTTGCCATAGACTTCGATGGGGAACCGGAACTCTTGGTCGAGACTGACCTGGAAGGACGGCTGTCCACTGCTTGCGACCATGTCAACCTCGGACGTAGTCTGCACTTCGAGGCGGTCAATATTTCAATCGCTACATCGCACAATGTATGGCATGGGATACCTGGGCGGCAGCGCGATCCTTCTCCCGAACTACTTCGTCATGAGCCGCTGCAAACAGCACTTTGGCGTCGACTTGGTAAGTGGCGGCCGCGAGGATAATTCTCTCCACAGGCTCTCGAAGAGTGGGAAGCATGCCCGCTAAGGCGTCGGGCGTGATTACTGTCCGTCACGGTTGGACATTCTCATGAGCATGCCCAGATACCAACGATGCTTGAAAAGTCCAGTACCTGATTGCGGGCTTCGCTGAATGCTCTGACTCTTCTCGGCTTCTCTCTTCTTGTTGGTGAAGAAGTTGCTATGTGTCTTTGCGGTGTACCACTGTGCAACCTCGGGAATCTTGATGATCTCTTCATAAATCTCATCCCTTTCTTGCTGAGAAGGGACCCTTCCATCCGCACACAGTGCTTTGATTGGTTTAGTTCGTAGGAGAGATGCACACAGATAGCATGATACTGAAACACACCCAGTCTCTTCTGCTTGAGGTAAGAAGGGAGGTCATGTCTTATTTTGGAGTCTGAGGAGGACATGGTGGTGTTCATGATGGAATGTGGGAATTGCCAGAGTATATATAGGGCAAATGATACCAAAAGTGGTTAGACTGTAACCTGTATGATTATGTGGAGCTTATCTCATCAGCATGGGCTGCGGCGATTGTAAGTGGTCAATGCACTGTATGAGTGACCAATAGCAAACAGAGTGTTGGTGACGGTTGGAGTGTTACGGGTTGAAGTGTTGGGTAAACGAGTTAGAGGGCGAGGGCTAGAGCGTTGGGTTGGAGCGTTAGTGTCCGAGGGTTGAAGCGTTAAGTTGACGTGCTAGGGACGAGTTGAAGCGTTTCGTCAACGTGTTAGGGACGAGGGTCAGAGTGTTAGTGTGCGACGTTAGAGTGCTGGGTTAACGTGTCGAGTTGAAGTGTTAGGGACGACGGTTGGAGTGTTACGGGTTGAAGTGTTGGGTAAACGAGTTAGAGGGCGAGGGCTAGAGCGTTGGGTTGGAGCGTTAGTGTCCGAGGGTTGAAGCGTTAAGTTGACGTGCTAGGGACGAGTTGAAGCGTTTCGTCAACGTGTTAGGGACGAGGGTCAGAGTGTTAGTGTGCGACGTTAGAGTGCTGGGTTAACGTGTCGAGTTGAAGTGTTAGGGACGACGGTTGGAGTGTTACGGGTTGAAGTGTTGGGTAAACGAGTTAGAGGGCGAGGGCTAGAGCGTTGGGTTGGAGCGTTAGTGTCCGAGGGTTGAAGCGTTAAGTTGACGTGCTAGGGACGAGTTGAAGCGTTTCGTCAACGTGTTAGGGACGAGGGTCAGAGTGTTAGTGTGCGACGTTAGAGTGCTGGGTTAACGTGTCGAGTTGAAGTGTTAGGGACGACGGTTGGAGTGTTACGGGTTGAAGTGTTGGGTAAACGAGTTAGAGGGCGAGGGCTAGAGCGTTGGGTTGGAGCGTTAGTGTCCGAGGGTTGAAGCGTTAAGTTGACGTGCTAGGGACGAGTTGAAGCGTTTCGTCAACGTGTTAGGGACGAGGGTCAGAGTGTTAGTGTGCGACGTTAGAGTGCTGGGTTAACGTGTCGAGTTGAAGTGTTAGGGACGACGGTTGGAGTGTTACGGGTTGAAGTGTTGGGTAAACGAGTTAGAGGGCGAGGGCTAGAGCGTTGGGTTGGAGCGTTAGTGTCCGAGGGTTGAAGCGTTAAGTTGACGTGCTAGGGACGAGTTGAAGCGTTTCGTCAACGTGTTAGGGACGAGGGTCAGAGTGTTAGTGTGCGACGTTAGAGTGCTGGGTTAACGTGTCGAGTTGAAGTGTTAGGGACGACGGTTGGAGTGTTACGGGTTGAAGTGTTGGGTAAACGAGTTAGAGGGCGAGGGCTAGAGCGTTGGGTTGGAGCGTTAGTGTCCGAGGGTTGAAGCGTTAAGTTGACGTGCTAGGGACGAGTTGAAGCGTTTCGTCAACGTGTTAGGGACGAGGGTCAGAGTGTTAGTGTGCGACGTTAGAGTGCTGGGTTAACGTGTCGAGTTGAAGTGTTAGGGACGACGGTTGGAGTGTTACGGGTTGAAGTGTTGGGTAAACGAGTTAGAGGGCGAGGGCTAGAGCGTTGGGTTGGAGCGTTAGTGTCCGAGGGTTGAAGCGTTAAGTTGACGTGCTAGGGACGAGTTGAAGCGTTTCGTCAACGTGTTAGGGACGAGGGTCAGAGTGTTAGTGTGCGACGTTAGAGTGCTGGGTTAACGTGTCGAGTTGAAGTGTTAGGGACGACGGTTGGAGTGTTACGGGTTGAAGTGTTGGGTAAACGAGTTAGAGGGCGAGGGCTAGAGCGTTGGGTTGGAGCGTTAGTGTCCGAGGGTTGAAGCGTTAAGTTGACGTGCTAGGGACGAGTTGAAGCGTTTCGTCAACGTGTTAGGGACGAGGGTCAGAGTGTTAGTGTGCGACGTTAGAGTGCTGGGTTAACGTGTCGAGTTGAAGTGTTAGGGACGACGGTTGGAGTGTTACGGGTTGAAGTGTTGGGTAAACGAGTTAGAGGGCGAGGGCTAGAGCGTTGGGTTGGAGCGTTAGTGTCCGAGGGTTGAAGCGTTAAGTTGACGTGCTAGGGACGAGTTGAAGCGTTTCGTCAACGTGTTAGGGACGAGGGTCAGAGTGTTAGTGTGCGACGTTAGAGTGCTGGGTTAACGTGTCGAGTTGAAGTGTTAGGGACGACGGTTGGAGTGTTACGGGTTGAAGTGTTGGGTAAACGAGTTAGAGGGCGAGGGCTAGAGCGTTGGGTTGGAGCGTTAGTGTCCGAGGGTTGAAGCGTTAAGTTGACGTGCTAGGGACGAGTTGAAGCGTTTCGTCAACGTGTTAGGGACGAGGGTCAGAGTGTTAGTGTGCGACGTTAGAGTGCTGGGTTAACGTGTCGAGTTGAAGTGTTAGGGACGACGGTTGGAGTGTTACGGGTTGAAGTGTTGGGTAAACGAGTTAGAGGGCGAGGGCTAGAGCGTTGGGTTGGAGCGTTAGTGTCCGAGGGTTGAAGCGTTAAGTTGACGTGCTAGGGACGAGTTGAAGCGTTTCGTCAACGTGTTAGGGACGAGGGTCAGAGTGTTAGTGTGCGACGTTAGAGTGCTGGGTTAACGTGTCGAGTTGAAGTGTTAGGGACGACGGTTGGAGTGTTACGGGTTGAAGTGTTGGGTAAACGAGTTAGAGGGCGAGGGCTAGAGCGTTGGGTTGGAGCGTTAGTGTCCGAGGGTTGAAGCGTTAAGTTGACGTGCTAGGGACGAGTTGAAGCGTTTCGTCAACGTGTTAGGGACGAGGGTCAGAGTGTTAGTGTGCGACGTTAGAGTGCTGGGTTAACGTGTCGAGTTGAAGTGTTAGGGACGACGGTTGGAGTGTTACGGGTTGAAGTGTTGGGTAAACGAGTTAGAGGGCGAGGGCTAGAGCGTTGGGTTGGAGCGTTAGTGTCCGAGGGTTGAAGCGTTAAGTTGACGTGCTAGGGACGAGTTGAAGCGTTTCGTCAACGTGTTAGGGACGAGGGTCAGAGTGTTAGTGTGCGACGTTAGAGTGCTGGGTTAACGTGTCGAGTTGAAGTGTTAGGGACGACGGTTGGAGTGTTACGGGTTGAAGTGTTGGGTAAACGAGTTAGAGGGCGAGGGCTAGAGCGTTGGGTTGGAGCGTTAGTGTCCGAGGGTTGAAGCGTTAAGTTGACGTGCTAGGGACGAGTTGAAGCGTTTCGTCAACGTGTTAGGGACGAGGGTCAGAGTGTTAGTGTGCGACGTTAGAGTGCTGGGTTAACGTGTCGAGTTGAAGTGTTAGGGACGACGGTTGGAGTGTTACGGGTTGAAGTGTTGGGTAAACGAGTTAGAGGGCGAGGGCTAGAGCGTTGGGTTGGAGCGTTAGTGTCCGAGGGTTGAAGCGTTAAGTTGACGTGCTAGGGACGAGTTGAAGCGTTTCGTCAACGTGTTAGGGACGAGGGTCAGAGTGTTAGTGTGCGACGTTAGAGTGCTGGGTTAACGTGTCGAGTTGAAGTGTTAGGGACGACGGTTGGAGTGTTACGGGTTGAAGTGTTGGGTAAACGAGTTAGAGGGCGAGGGCTAGAGCGTTGGGTTGGAGCGTTAGTGTCCGAGGGTTGAAGCGTTAAGTTGACGTGCTAGGGACGAGTTGAAGCGTTTCGTCAACGTGTTAGGGACGAGGGTCAGAGTGTTAGTGTGCGACGTTAGAGTGCTGGGTTAACGTGTCGAGTTGAAGTGTTAGGGACGACGGTTGGAGTGTTACGGGTTGAAGTGTTGGGTAAACGAGTTAGAGGGCGAGGGCTAGAGCGTTGGGTTGGAGCGTTAGTGTCCGAGGGTTGAAGCGTTAAGTTGACGTGCTAGGGACGAGTTGAAGCGTTTCGTCAACGTGTTAGGGACGAGGGTCAGAGTGTTAGTGTGCGACGTTAGAGTGCTGGGTTAACGTGTCGAGTTGAAGTGTTAGGGACGACGGTTGGAGTGTTACGGGTTGAAGTGTTGGGTAAACGAGTTAGAGGGCGAGGGCTAGAGCGTTGGGTTGGAGCGTTAGTGTCCGAGGGTTGAAGCGTTAAGTTGACGTGCTAGGGACGAGTTGAAGCGTTTCGTCAACGTGTTAGGGACGAGGGTCAGAGTGTTAGTGTGCGACGTTAGAGTGCTGGGTTAACGTGTCGAGTTGAAGTGTTAGGGACGACGGTTGGAGTGTTACGGGTTGAAGTGTTGGGTAAACGAGTTAGAGGGCGAGGGCTAGAGCGTTGGGTTGGAGCGTTAGTGTCCGAGGGTTGAAGCGTTAAGTTGACGTGCTAGGGACGAGTTGAAGCGTTTCGTCAACGTGTTAGGGACGAGGGTCAGAGTGTTAGTGTGCGACGTTAGAGTGCTGGGTTAACGTGTCGAGTTGAAGTGTTAGGGACGACGGTTGGAGTGTTACGGGTTGAAGTGTTGGGTAAACGAGTTAGAGGGCGAGGGCTAGAGCGTTGGGTTGGAGCGTTAGTGTCCGAGGGTTGAAGCGTTAAGTTGACGTGCTAGGGACGAGTTGAAGCGTTTCGTCAACGTGTTAGGGACGAGGGTCAGAGTGTTAGTGTGCGACGTTAGAGTGCTGGGTTAACGTGTCGAGTTGAAGTGTTAGGGACGACGGTTGGAGTGTTACGGGTTGAAGTGTTGGGTAAACGAGTTAGAGGGCGAGGGCTAGAGCGTTGGGTTGGAGCGTTAGTGTCCGAGGGTTGAAGCGTTAAGTTGACGTGCTAGGGACGAGTTGAAGCGTTTCGTCAACGTGTTAGGGACGAGGGTCAGAGTGTTAGTGTGCGACGTTAGAGTGCTGGGTTAACGTGTCGAGTTGAAGTGTTAGGGACGACGGTTGGAGTGTTACGGGTTGAAGTGTTGGGTAAACGAGTTAGAGGGCGAGGGCTAGAGCGTTGGGTTGGAGCGTTAGTGTCCGAGGGTTGAAGCGTTAAGTTGACGTGCTAGGGACGAGTTGAAGCGTTTCGTCAACGTGTTAGGGACGAGGGTCAGAGTGTTAGTGTGCGACGTTAGAGTGCTGGGTTAACGTGTCGAGTTGAAGTGTTAGGGACGACGGTTGGAGTGTTACGGGTTGAAGTGTTGGGTAAACGAGTTAGAGGGCGAGGGCTAGAGCGTTGGGTTGGAGCGTTAGTGTCCGAGGGTTGAAGCGTTAAGTTGACGTGCTAGGGACGAGTTGAAGCGTTTCGTCAACGTGTTAGGGACGAGGGTCAGAGTGTTAGTGTGCGACGTTAGAGTGCTGGGTTAACGTGTCGAGTTGAAGTGTTAGGGACGACGGTTGGAGTGTTACGGGTTGAAGTGTTGGGTAAACGAGTTAGAGGGCGAGGGCTAGAGCGTTGGGTTGGAGCGTTAGTGTCCGAGGGTTGAAGCGTTAAGTTGACGTGCTAGGGACGAGTTGAAGCGTTTCGTCAACGTGTTAGGGACGAGGGTCAGAGTGTTAGTGTGCGACGTTAGAGTGCTGGGTTAACGTGTCGAGTTGAAGTGTTAGGGACGACGGTTGGAGTGTTACGGGTTGAAGTGTTGGGTAAACGAGTTAGAGGGCGAGGGCTAGAGCGTTGGGTTGGAGCGTTAGTGTCCGAGGGTTGAAGCGTTAAGTTGACGTGCTAGGGACGAGTTGAAGCGTTTCGTCAACGTGTTAGGGACGAGGGTCAGAGTGTTAGTGTGCGACGTTAGAGTGCTGGGTTAACGTGTCGAGTTGAAGTGTTAGGGACGACGGTTGGAGTGTTACGGGTTGAAGTGTTGGGTAAACGAGTTAGAGGGCGAGGGCTAGAGCGTTGGGTTGGAGCGTTAGTGTCCGAGGGTTGAAGCGTTAAGTTGACGTGCTAGGGACGAGTTGAAGCGTTTCGTCAACGTGTTAGGGACGAGGGTCAGAGTGTTAGTGTGCGACGTTAGAGTGCTGGGTTAACGTGTCGAGTTGAAGTGTTAGGGACGACGGTTGGAGTGTTACGGGTTGAAGTGTTGGGTAAACGAGTTAGAGGGCGAGGGCTAGAGCGTTGGGTTGGAGCGTTAGTGTCCGAGGGTTGAAGCGTTAAGTTGACGTGCTAGGGACGAGTTGAAGCGTTTCGTCAACGTGTTAGGGACGAGGGTCAGAGTGTTAGTGTGCGACGTTAGAGTGCTGGGTTAACGTGTCGAGTTGAAGTGTTAGGGACGACGGTTGGAGTGTTACGGGTTGAAGTGTTGGGTAAACGAGTTAGAGGGCGAGGGCTAGAGCGTTGGGTTGGAGCGTTAGTGTCCGAGGGTTGAAGCGTTAAGTTGACGTGCTAGGGACGAGTTGAAGCGTTTCGTCAACGTGTTAGGGACGAGGGTCAGAGTGTTAGTGTGCGACGTTAGAGTGCTGGGTTAACGTGTCGAGTTGAAGTGTTAGGGACGACGGTTGGAGTGTTACGGGTTGAAGTGTTGGGTAAACGAGTTAGAGGGCGAGGGCTAGAGCGTTGGGTTGGAGCGTTAGTGTCCGAGGGTTGAAGCGTTAAGTTGACGTGCTAGGGACGAGTTGAAGCGTTTCGTCAACGTGTTAGGGACGAGGGTCAGAGTGTTAGTGTGCGACGTTAGAGTGCTGGGTTAACGTGTCGAGTTGAAGTGTTAGGGACGACGGTTGGAGTGTTACGGGTTGAAGTGTTGGGTAAACGAGTTAGAGGGCGAGGGCTAGAGCGTTGGGTTGGAGCGTTAGTGTCCGAGGGTTGAAGCGTTAAGTTGACGTGCTAGGGACGAGTTGAAGCGTTTCGTCAACGTGTTAGGGACGAGGGTCAGAGTGTTAGTGTGCGACGTTAGAGTGCTGGGTTAACGTGTCGAGTTGAAGTGTTAGGGACGACGGTTGGAGTGTTACGGGTTGAAGTGTTGGGTAAACGAGTTAGAGGGCGAGGGCTAGAGCGTTGGGTTGGAGCGTTAGTGTCCGAGGGTTGAAGCGTTAAGTTGACGTGCTAGGGACGAGTTGAAGCGTTTCGTCAACGTGTTAGGGACGAGGGTCAGAGTGTTAGTGTGCGACGTTAGAGTGCTGGGTTAACGTGTCGAGTTGAAGTGTTAGGGACGACGGTTGGAGTGTTACGGGTTGAAGTGTTGGGTAAACGAGTTAGAGGGCGAGGGCTAGAGCGTTGGGTTGGAGCGTTAGTGTCCGAGGGTTGAAGCGTTAAGTTGACGTGCTAGGGACGAGTTGAAGCGTTTCGTCAACGTGTTAGGGACGAGGGTCAGAGTGTTAGTGTGCGACGTTAGAGTGCTGGGTTAACGTGTCGAGTTGAAGTGTTAGGGACGACGGTTGGAGTGTTACGGGTTGAAGTGTTGGGTAAACGAGTTAGAGGGCGAGGGCTAGAGCGTTGGGTTGGAGCGTTAGTGTCCGAGGGTTGAAGCGTTAAGTTGACGTGCTAGGGACGAGTTGAAGCGTTTCGTCAACGTGTTAGGGACGAGGGTCAGAGTGTTAGTGTGCGACGTTAGAGTGCTGGGTTAACGTGTCGAGTTGAAGTGTTAGGGACGACGGTTGGAGTGTTACGGGTTGAAGTGTTGGGTAAACGAGTTAGAGGGCGAGGGCTAGAGCGTTGGGTTGGAGCGTTAGTGTCCGAGGGTTGAAGCGTTAAGTTGACGTGCTAGGGACGAGTTGAAGCGTTTCGTCAACGTGTTAGGGACGAGGGTCAGAGTGTTAGTGTGCGACGTTAGAGTGCTGGGTTAACGTGTCGAGTTGAAGTGTTAGGGACGACGGTTGGAGTGTTACGGGTTGAAGTGTTGGGTAAACGAGTTAGAGGGCGAGGGCTAGAGCGTTGGGTTGGAGCGTTAGTGTCCGAGGGTTGAAGCGTTAAGTTGACGTGCTAGGGACGAGTTGAAGCGTTTCGTCAACGTGTTAGGGACGAGGGTCAGAGTGTTAGTGTGCGACGTTAGAGTGCTGGGTTAACGTGTCGAGTTGAAGTGTTAGGGACGACGGTTGGAGTGTTACGGGTTGAAGTGTTGGGTAAACGAGTTAGAGGGCGAGGGCTAGAGCGTTGGGTTGGAGCGTTAGTGTCCGAGGGTTGAAGCGTTAAGTTGACGTGCTAGGGACGAGTTGAAGCGTTTCGTCAACGTGTTAGGGACGAGGGTCAGAGTGTTAGTGTGCGACGTTAGAGTGCTGGGTTAACGTGTCGAGTTGAAGTGTTAGGGACGACGGTTGGAGTGTTACGGGTTGAAGTGTTGGGTAAACGAGTTAGAGGGCGAGGGCTAGAGCGTTGGGTTGGAGCGTTAGTGTCCGAGGGTTGAAGCGTTAAGTTGACGTGCTAGGGACGAGTTGAAGCGTTTCGTCAACGTGTTAGGGACGAGGGTCAGAGTGTTAGTGTGCGACGTTAGAGTGCTGGGTTAACGTGTCGAGTTGAAGTGTTAGGGACGACGGTTGGAGTGTTACGGGTTGAAGTGTTGGGTAAACGAGTTAGAGGGCGAGGGCTAGAGCGTTGGGTTGGAGCGTTAGTGTCCGAGGGTTGAAGCGTTAAGTTGACGTGCTAGGGACGAGTTGAAGCGTTTCGTCAACGTGTTAGGGACGAGGGTCAGAGTGTTAGTGTGCGACGTTAGAGTGCTGGGTTAACGTGTCGAGTTGAAGTGTTAGGGACGACGGTTGGAGTGTTACGGGTTGAAGTGTTGGGTAAACGAGTTAGAGGGCGAGGGCTAGAGCGTTGGGTTGGAGCGTTAGTGTCCGAGGGTTGAAGCGTTAAGTTGACGTGCTAGGGACGAGTTGAAGCGTTTCGTCAACGTGTTAGGGACGAGGGTCAGAGTGTTAGTGTGCGACGTTAGAGTGCTGGGTTAACGTGTCGAGTTGAAGTGTTAGGGACGACGGTTGGAGTGTTACGGGTTGAAGTGTTGGGTAAACGAGTTAGAGGGCGAGGGCTAGAGCGTTGGGTTGGAGCGTTAGTGTCCGAGGGTTGAAGCGTTAAGTTGACGTGCTAGGGACGAGTTGAAGCGTTTCGTCAACGTGTTAGGGACGAGGGTCAGAGTGTTAGTGTGCGACGTTAGAGTGCTGGGTTAACGTGTCGAGTTGAAGTGTTAGGGACGACGGTTGGAGTGTTACGGGTTGAAGTGTTGGGTAAACGAGTTAGAGGGCGAGGGCTAGAGCGTTGGGTTGGAGCGTTAGTGTCCGAGGGTTGAAGCGTTAAGTTGACGTGCTAGGGACGAGTTGAAGCGTTTCGTCAACGTGTTAGGGACGAGGGTCAGAGTGTTAGTGTGCGACGTTAGAGTGCTGGGTTAACGTGTCGAGTTGAAGTGTTAGGGACGACGGTTGGAGTGTTACGGGTTGAAGTGTTGGGTAAACGAGTTAGAGGGCGAGGGCTAGAGCGTTGGGTTGGAGCGTTAGTGTCCGAGGGTTGAAGCGTTAAGTTGACGTGCTAGGGACGAGTTGAAGCGTTTCGTCAACGTGTTAGGGACGAGGGTCAGAGTGTTAGTGTGCGACGTTAGAGTGCTGGGTTAACGTGTCGAGTTGAAGTGTTAGGGACGACGGTTGGAGTGTTACGGGTTGAAGTGTTGGGTAAACGAGTTAGAGGGCGAGGGCTAGAGCGTTGGGTTGGAGCGTTAGTGTCCGAGGGTTGAAGCGTTAAGTTGACGTGCTAGGGACGAGTTGAAGCGTTTCGTCAACGTGTTAGGGACGAGGGTCAGAGTGTTAGTGTGCGACGTTAGAGTGCTGGGTTAACGTGTCGAGTTGAAGTGTTAGGGACGACGGTTGGAGTGTTACGGGTTGAAGTGTTGGGTAAACGAGTTAGAGGGCGAGGGCTAGAGCGTTGGGTTGGAGCGTTAGTGTCCGAGGGTTGAAGCGTTAAGTTGACGTGCTAGGGACGAGTTGAAGCGTTTCGTCAACGTGTTAGGGACGAGGGTCAGAGTGTTAGTGTGCGACGTTAGAGTGCTGGGTTAACGTGTCGAGTTGAAGTGTTAGGGACGACGGTTGGAGTGTTACGGGTTGAAGTGTTGGGTAAACGAGTTAGAGGGCGAGGGCTAGAGCGTTGGGTTGGAGCGTTAGTGTCCGAGGGTTGAAGCGTTAAGTTGACGTGCTAGGGACGAGTTGAAGCGTTTCGTCAACGTGTTAGGGACGAGGGTCAGAGTGTTAGTGTGCGACGTTAGAGTGCTGGGTTAACGTGTCGAGTTGAAGTGTTAGGGACGACGGTTGGAGTGTTACGGGTTGAAGTGTTGGGTAAACGAGTTAGAGGGCGAGGGCTAGAGCGTTGGGTTGGAGCGTTAGTGTCCGAGGGTTGAAGCGTTAAGTTGACGTGCTAGGGACGAGTTGAAGCGTTTCGTCAACGTGTTAGGGACGAGGGTCAGAGTGTTAGTGTGCGACGTTAGAGTGCTGGGTTAACGTGTCGAGTTGAAGTGTTAGGGACGACGGTTGGAGTGTTACGGGTTGAAGTGTTGGGTAAACGAGTTAGAGGGCGAGGGCTAGAGCGTTGGGTTGGAGCGTTAGTGTCCGAGGGTTGAAGCGTTAAGTTGACGTGCTAGGGACGAGTTGAAGCGTTTCGTCAACGTGTTAGGGACGAGGGTCAGAGTGTTAGTGTGCGACGTTAGAGTGCTGGGTTAACGTGTCGAGTTGAAGTGTTAGGGACGACGGTTGGAGTGTTACGGGTTGAAGTGTTGGGTAAACGAGTTAGAGGGCGAGGGCTAGAGCGTTGGGTTGGAGCGTTAGTGTCCGAGGGTTGAAGCGTTAAGTTGACGTGCTAGGGACGAGTTGAAGCGTTTCGTCAACGTGTTAGGGACGAGGGTCAGAGTGTTAGTGTGCGACGTTAGAGTGCTGGGTTAACGTGTCGAGTTGAAGTGTTAGGGACGACGGTTGGAGTGTTACGGGTTGAAGTGTTGGGTAAACGAGTTAGAGGGCGAGGGCTAGAGCGTTGGGTTGGAGCGTTAGTGTCCGAGGGTTGAAGCGTTAAGTTGACGTGCTAGGGACGAGTTGAAGCGTTTCGTCAACGTGTTAGGGACGAGGGTCAGAGTGTTAGTGTGCGACGTTAGAGTGCTGGGTTAACGTGTCGAGTTGAAGTGTTAGGGACGACGGTTGGAGTGTTACGGGTTGAAGTGTTGGGTAAACGAGTTAGAGGGCGAGGGCTAGAGCGTTGGGTTGGAGCGTTAGTGTCCGAGGGTTGAAGCGTTAAGTTGACGTGCTAGGGACGAGTTGAAGCGTTTCGTCAACGTGTTAGGGACGAGGGTCAGAGTGTTAGTGTGCGACGTTAGAGTGCTGGGTTAACGTGTCGAGTTGAAGTGTTAGGGACGACGGTTGGAGTGTTACGGGTTGAAGTGTTGGGTAAACGAGTTAGAGGGCGAGGGCTAGAGCGTTGGGTTGGAGCGTTAGTGTCCGAGGGTTGAAGCGTTAAGTTGACGTGCTAGGGACGAGTTGAAGCGTTTCGTCAACGTGTTAGGGACGAGGGTCAGAGTGTTAGTGTGCGACGTTAGAGTGCTGGGTTAACGTGTCGAGTTGAAGTGTTAGGGACGACGGTTGGAGTGTTACGGGTTGAAGTGTTGGGTAAACGAGTTAGAGGGCGAGGGCTAGAGCGTTGGGTTGGAGCGTTAGTGTCCGAGGGTTGAAGCGTTAAGTTGACGTGCTAGGGACGAGTTGAAGCGTTTCGTCAACGTGTTAGGGACGAGGGTCAGAGTGTTAGTGTGCGACGTTAGAGTGCTGGGTTAACGTGTCGAGTTGAAGTGTTAGGGACGACGGTTGGAGTGTTACGGGTTGAAGTGTTGGGTAAACGAGTTAGAGGGCGAGGGCTAGAGCGTTGGGTTGGAGCGTTAGTGTCCGAGGGTTGAAGCGTTAAGTTGACGTGCTAGGGACGAGTTGAAGCGTTTCGTCAACGTGTTAGGGACGAGGGTCAGAGTGTTAGTGTGCGACGTTAGAGTGCTGGGTTAACGTGTCGAGTTGAAGTGTTAGGGACGACGGTTGGAGTGTTACGGGTTGAAGTGTTGGGTAAACGAGTTAGAGGGCGAGGGCTAGAGCGTTGGGTTGGAGCGTTAGTGTCCGAGGGTTGAAGCGTTAAGTTGACGTGCTAGGGACGAGTTGAAGCGTTTCGTCAACGTGTTAGGGACGAGGGTCAGAGTGTTAGTGTGCGACGTTAGAGTGCTGGGTTAACGTGTCGAGTTGAAGTGTTAGGGACGACGGTTGGAGTGTTACGGGTTGAAGTGTTGGGTAAACGAGTTAGAGGGCGAGGGCTAGAGCGTTGGGTTGGAGCGTTAGTGTCCGAGGGTTGAAGCGTTAAGTTGACGTGCTAGGGACGAGTTGAAGCGTTTCGTCAACGTGTTAGGGACGAGGGTCAGAGTGTTAGTGTGCGACGTTAGAGTGCTGGGTTAACGTGTCGAGTTGAAGTGTTAGGGACGACGGTTGGAGTGTTACGGGTTGAAGTGTTGGGTAAACGAGTTAGAGGGCGAGGGCTAGAGCGTTGGGTTGGAGCGTTAGTGTCCGAGGGTTGAAGCGTTAAGTTGACGTGCTAGGGACGAGTTGAAGCGTTTCGTCAACGTGTTAGGGACGAGGGTCAGAGTGTTAGTGTGCGACGTTAGAGTGCTGGGTTAACGTGTCGAGTTGAAGTGTTAGGGACGACGGTTGGAGTGTTACGGGTTGAAGTGTTGGGTAAACGAGTTAGAGGGCGAGGGCTAGAGCGTTGGGTTGGAGCGTTAGTGTCCGAGGGTTGAAGCGTTAAGTTGACGTGCTAGGGACGAGTTGAAGCGTTTCGTCAACGTGTTAGGGACGAGGGTCAGAGTGTTAGTGTGCGACGTTAGAGTGCTGGGTTAACGTGTCGAGTTGAAGTGTTAGGGACGACGGTTGGAGTGTTACGGGTTGAAGTGTTGGGTAAACGAGTTAGAGGGCGAGGGCTAGAGCGTTGGGTTGGAGCGTTAGTGTCCGAGGGTTGAAGCGTTAAGTTGACGTGCTAGGGACGAGTTGAAGCGTTTCGTCAACGTGTTAGGGACGAGGGTCAGAGTGTTAGTGTGCGACGTTAGAGTGCTGGGTTAACGTGTCGAGTTGAAGTGTTAGGGACGACGGTTGGAGTGTTACGGGTTGAAGTGTTGGGTAAACGAGTTAGAGGGCGAGGGCTAGAGCGTTGGGTTGGAGCGTTAGTGTCCGAGGGTTGAAGCGTTAAGTTGACGTGCTAGGGACGAGTTGAAGCGTTTCGTCAACGTGTTAGGGACGAGGGTCAGAGTGTTAGTGTGCGACGTTAGAGTGCTGGGTTAACGTGTCGAGTTGAAGTGTTAGGGACGACGGTTGGAGTGTTACGGGTTGAAGTGTTGGGTAAACGAGTTAGAGGGCGAGGGCTAGAGCGTTGGGTTGGAGCGTTAGTGTCCGAGGGTTGAAGCGTTAAGTTGACGTGCTAGGGACGAGTTGAAGCGTTTCGTCAACGTGTTAGGGACGAGGGTCAGAGTGTTAGTGTGCGACGTTAGAGTGCTGGGTTAACGTGTCGAGTTGAAGTGTTAGGGACGACGGTTGGAGTGTTACGGGTTGAAGTGTTGGGTAAACGAGTTAGAGGGCGAGGGCTAGAGCGTTGGGTTGGAGCGTTAGTGTCCGAGGGTTGAAGCGTTAAGTTGACGTGCTAGGGACGAGTTGAAGCGTTTCGTCAACGTGTTAGGGACGAGGGTCAGAGTGTTAGTGTGCGACGTTAGAGTGCTGGGTTAACGTGTCGAGTTGAAGTGTTAGGGACGACGGTTGGAGTGTTACGGGTTGAAGTGTTGGGTAAACGAGTTAGAGGGCGAGGGCTAGAGCGTTGGGTTGGAGCGTTAGTGTCCGAGGGTTGAAGCGTTAAGTTGACGTGCTAGGGACGAGTTGAAGCGTTTCGTCAACGTGTTAGGGACGAGGGTCAGAGTGTTAGTGTGCGACGTTAGAGTGCTGGGTTAACGTGTCGAGTTGAAGTGTTAGGGACGACGGTTGGAGTGTTACGGGTTGAAGTGTTGGGTAAACGAGTTAGAGGGCGAGGGCTAGAGCGTTGGGTTGGAGCGTTAGTGTCCGAGGGTTGAAGCGTTAAGTTGACGTGCTAGGGACGAGTTGAAGCGTTTCGTCAACGTGTTAGGGACGAGGGTCAGAGTGTTAGTGTGCGACGTTAGAGTGCTGGGTTAACGTGTCGAGTTGAAGTGTTAGGGACGACGGTTGGAGTGTTACGGGTTGAAGTGTTGGGTAAACGAGTTAGAGGGCGAGGGCTAGAGCGTTGGGTTGGAGCGTTAGTGTCCGAGGGTTGAAGCGTTAAGTTGACGTGCTAGGGACGAGTTGAAGCGTTTCGTCAACGTGTTAGGGACGAGGGTCAGAGTGTTAGTGTGCGACGTTAGAGTGCTGGGTTAACGTGTCGAGTTGAAGTGTTAGGGACGACGGTTGGAGTGTTACGGGTTGAAGTGTTGGGTAAACGAGTTAGAGGGCGAGGGCTAGAGCGTTGGGTTGGAGCGTTAGTGTCCGAGGGTTGAAGCGTTAAGTTGACGTGCTAGGGACGAGTTGAAGCGTTTCGTCAACGTGTTAGGGACGAGGGTCAGAGTGTTAGTGTGCGACGTTAGAGTGCTGGGTTAACGTGTCGAGTTGAAGTGTTAGGGACGACGGTTGGAGTGTTACGGGTTGAAGTGTTGGGTAAACGAGTTAGAGGGCGAGGGCTAGAGCGTTGGGTTGGAGCGTTAGTGTCCGAGGGTTGAAGCGTTAAGTTGACGTGCTAGGGACGAGTTGAAGCGTTTCGTCAACGTGTTAGGGACGAGGGTCAGAGTGTTAGTGTGCGACGTTAGAGTGCTGGGTTAACGTGTCGAGTTGAAGTGTTAGGGACGACGGTTGGAGTGTTACGGGTTGAAGTGTTGGGTAAACGAGTTAGAGGGCGAGGGCTAGAGCGTTGGGTTGGAGCGTTAGTGTCCGAGGGTTGAAGCGTTAAGTTGACGTGCTAGGGACGAGTTGAAGCGTTTCGTCAACGTGTTAGGGACGAGGGTCAGAGTGTTAGTGTGCGACGTTAGAGTGCTGGGTTAACGTGTCGAGTTGAAGTGTTAGGGACGACGGTTGGAGTGTTACGGGTTGAAGTGTTGGGTAAACGAGTTAGAGGGCGAGGGCTAGAGCGTTGGGTTGGAGCGTTAGTGTCCGAGGGTTGAAGCGTTAAGTTGACGTGCTAGGGACGAGTTGAAGCGTTTCGTCAACGTGTTAGGGACGAGGGTCAGAGTGTTAGTGTGCGACGTTAGAGTGCTGGGTTAACGTGTCGAGTTGAAGTGTTAGGGACGACGGTTGGAGTGTTACGGGTTGAAGTGTTGGGTAAACGAGTTAGAGGGCGAGGGCTAGAGCGTTGGGTTGGAGCGTTAGTGTCCGAGGGTTGAAGCGTTAAGTTGACGTGCTAGGGACGAGTTGAAGCGTTTCGTCAACGTGTTAGGGACGAGGGTCAGAGTGTTAGTGTGCGACGTTAGAGTGCTGGGTTAACGTGTCGAGTTGAAGTGTTAGGGACGACGGTTGGAGTGTTACGGGTTGAAGTGTTGGGTAAACGAGTTAGAGGGCGAGGGCTAGAGCGTTGGGTTGGAGCGTTAGTGTCCGAGGGTTGAAGCGTTAAGTTGACGTGCTAGGGACGAGTTGAAGCGTTTCGTCAACGTGTTAGGGACGAGGGTCAGAGTGTTAGTGTGCGACGTTAGAGTGCTGGGTTAACGTGTCGAGTTGAAGTGTTAGGGACGACGGTTGGAGTGTTACGGGTTGAAGTGTTGGGTAAACGAGTTAGAGGGCGAGGGCTAGAGCGTTGGGTTGGAGCGTTAGTGTCCGAGGGTTGAAGCGTTAAGTTGACGTGCTAGGGACGAGTTGAAGCGTTTCGTCAACGTGTTAGGGACGAGGGTCAGAGTGTTAGTGTGCGACGTTAGAGTGCTGGGTTAACGTGTCGAGTTGAAGTGTTAGGGACGACGGTTGGAGTGTTACGGGTTGAAGTGTTGGGTAAACGAGTTAGAGGGCGAGGGCTAGAGCGTTGGGTTGGAGCGTTAGTGTCCGAGGGTTGAAGCGTTAAGTTGACGTGCTAGGGACGAGTTGAAGCGTTTCGTCAACGTGTTAGGGACGAGGGTCAGAGTGTTAGTGTGCGACGTTAGAGTGCTGGGTTAACGTGTCGAGTTGAAGTGTTAGGGACGACGGTTGGAGTGTTACGGGTTGAAGTGTTGGGTAAACGAGTTAGAGGGCGAGGGCTAGAGCGTTGGGTTGGAGCGTTAGTGTCCGAGGGTTGAAGCGTTAAGTTGACGTGCTAGGGACGAGTTGAAGCGTTTCGTCAACGTGTTAGGGACGAGGGTCAGAGTGTTAGTGTGCGACGTTAGAGTGCTGGGTTAACGTGTCGAGTTGAAGTGTTAGGGACGACGGTTGGAGTGTTACGGGTTGAAGTGTTGGGTAAACGAGTTAGAGGGCGAGGGCTAGAGCGTTGGGTTGGAGCGTTAGTGTCCGAGGGTTGAAGCGTTAAGTTGACGTGCTAGGGACGAGTTGAAGCGTTTCGTCAACGTGTTAGGGACGAGGGTCAGAGTGTTAGTGTGCGACGTTAGAGTGCTGGGTTAACGTGTCGAGTTGAAGTGTTAGGGACGACGGTTGGAGTGTTACGGGTTGAAGTGTTGGGTAAACGAGTTAGAGGGCGAGGGCTAGAGCGTTGGGTTGGAGCGTTAGTGTCCGAGGGTTGAAGCGTTAAGTTGACGTGCTAGGGACGAGTTGAAGCGTTTCGTCAACGTGTTAGGGACGAGGGTCAGAGTGTTAGTGTGCGACGTTAGAGTGCTGGGTTAACGTGTCGAGTTGAAGTGTTAGGGACGACGGTTTGGAGTGTTACGGGTTGAAGTGTTGGGTAAACGAGTTAGAGGGCGAGGGCTAGAGCGTTGGGTTGGAGCGTTAGTGTCCGAGGGTTGAAGCGTTAAGTTGACGTGCTAGGGACGAGTTGAAGCGTTTCGTCAACGTGTTAGGGACGAGGGTCAGAGTGTTAGTGTGCGACGTTAGAGTGCTGGGTTAACGTGTCGAGTTGAAGTGTTAGGGACGACGGTTGGAGTGTTACGGGTTGAAGTGTTGGGTAAACGAGTTAGAGGGCGAGGGCTAGAGCGTTGGGTTGGAGCGTTAGTGTCCGAGGGTTGAAGCGTTAAGTTGACGTGCTAGGGACGAGTTGAAGCGTTTCGTCAACGTGTTAGGGACGAGGGTCAGAGTGTTAGTGTGCGACGTTAGAGTGCTGGGTTAACGTGTCGAGTTGAAGTGTTAGGGACGACGGTTGGAGTGTTACGGGTTGAAGTGTTGGGTAAACGAGTTAGAGGGCGAGGGCTAGAGCGTTGGGTTGGAGCGTTAGTGTCCGAGGGTTGAAGCGTTAAGTTGACGTGCTAGGGACGAGTTGAAGCGTTTCGTCAACGTGTTAGGGACGAGGGTCAGAGTGTTAGTGTGCGACGTTAGAGTGCTGGGTTAACGTGTCGAGTTGAAGTGTTAGGGACGACGGTTGGAGTGTTACGGGTTGAAGTGTTGGGGTAAACGAGTTAGAGGGCGAGGGCTAGAGCGTTGGGTTGGAGCGTTAGTGTCCGAGGGTTGAAGCGGTTAAGTTGACGTGCTAGGGACGAGTTGAAGCGTTTCGTCAACGTGTTAGGGACGAGGGTCAGAGTGTTAGTGTGCGACGTTAGAGTGCTGGGTTAACGTGTCGAGTTGAAGTGTTAGGGACGACGGTTGGAGTGTTACGGGTTGAAGTGTTGGGTAAACGAGTTAGAGGGCGAGGGCTAGAGCGTTGGGTTGGAGCGTTAGTGTCCGAGGGTTGAAGCGTTAAGTTGACGTGCTAGGGACGAGTTGAAGCGTTTCGTCAACGTGTTAGGGACGAGGGTCAGAGTGTTAGTGTGCGACGTTAGAGTGCTGGGTTAACGTGTCGAGTTGAAGTGTTAGGGACGACGGTTGGAGTGTTACGGGTTGAAGTGTTGGGTAAACGAGTTAGAGGGCGAGGGCTAGAGCGTTGGGTTGGAGCGTTAGTGTCCGAGGGTTGAAGCGTTAAGTTGACGTGCTAGGGACGAGTTGAAGCGTTTCGTCAACGTGTTAGGGACGAGGGTCAGAGTGTTAGTGTGCGACGTTAGAGTGCTGGGTTAACGTGTCGAGTTGAAGTGTTAGGGACGACGGTTGGAGTGTTACGGGTTGAAGTGTTGGGTAAACGAGTTAGAGGGCGAGGGCTAGAGCGTTGGGTTGGAGCGTTAGTGTCCGAGGGTTGAAGCGTTAAGTTGACGTGCTAGGGACGAGTTGAAGCGTTTCGTCAACGTGTTAGGGACGAGGGTCAGAGTGTTAGTGTGCGACGTTAGAGTGCTGGGTTAACGTGTCGAGTTGAAGTGTTAGGGACGACGGTTGGAGTGTTACGGGTTGAAGTGTTGGGTAAACGAGTTAGAGGGCGAGGGCTAGAGCGTTGGGTTGGAGCGTTAGTGTCCGAGGGTTGAAGCGTTAAGTTGACGTGCTAGGGACGAGTTGAAGCGTTTCGTCAACGTGTTAGGGACGAGGGTCAGAGTGTTAGTGTGCGACGTTAGAGTGCTGGGTTAACGTGTCGAGTTGAAGTGTTAGGGACGACGGTTGGAGTGTTACGGGGTTGAAGTGTTGGGTAAACGAGTTAGAGGGCGAGGGCTAGAGCGTTGGGTTGGAGCGTTAGTGTCCGAGGGTTGAAGCGTTAAGTTGACGTGCTAGGGACGAGTTGAAGCGTTTCGTCAACGTGTTTAGGGACGAGGGTCAGAGTGTTAGTGTGCGACGTTAGAGTGCTGGGTTAACGTGTCGAGTTGAAGTGTTAGGGACGACGGTTGGAGTGTTACGGGTTGAAGTGTTGGGAAACGAGTTAGAGGGCGAGGGCTTAGAGCGTTGGGTTGGAGCGTTAGTGTCCGAGGGTTGAAGCGTTAAGTTGACGTGCTAGGGACGAGTTGAAGCGTTTCGTCAACGTGTTAGGGACGAGGGTCAGAGTGTTAGTGTGCGACGTTAGAGTGCTGGGTTAACGTGTCGAGTTGAAGTGTTAGGGACGACGGTTGGAGTGTTACGGGTTGAAGTGTTGGGTAAACGAGTTAGAGGGCGAGGCTTAGAGCGTTGGGTTGGAGCGTTAGTGTCGAGGGTTGAAGCGTTAAGTTGACGTGCTAGGGACGAGTTGAAGCGTTTCGTCAACGTGTTAGGGACGAGGGTCAGAGTGTTAGTGTGCGACGTTAGAGTGCTGGGTTAACGTGTCGAGTTGAAGTGTTAGGGACGACGGTTGGAGTGTTACGGGTTGAAGTGTTGGGTAAACGAGTTAGAGGGCGAGGGCTAGAGCGTTGGGTTGGAGCGTTAGTGTCCGAGGGTTTGAAGCGTTAAGTTGACGTGCTAGGGACGAGTTGAAGCGTTTCGTCAACGTGTAGGGACGAGGGTCAGAGTGTTAGTGTGCGACGTTAGAGTGCTGGGTTAACGTGTCGAGTTGAAGTGTTAGGGACGACGGTTGGAGTGTTACGGGTTGAAGTGTTGGGTAAACGAGTTAGAGGGCGAGGGCTTAGAGCGTTGGGTTGGAGCGTTAGTGTCCGAGGGTTTGAAGCGTTAAGTTGACGTGCTAGGGACGAGTTGAAGCGGTTTAGGCAACGTGTTAGGAAGAGGGTCAGAGTGTTAGTGTGCGACCGTAGAGTGCTGGGTTAATAAGTGTAGAGTTGAAGTGTTAGGGACGACGGTGGGAGTGGTACGGGTTGATTGAAGTGTTGGTAAACGAGTTAGAGGGCGAGGCTGTAGAGCGTTGGGTTGGAGCGTTAGTGTCCGAGGGTTTGATAGCGTAGGTGACGTGCTAGGGACGAGTTGAACGTTTCGTCAACGTGGTTAGGGACGAGGGTCAGAGTGTTAGTGTGCGACGTTAGAGTGCGGGTTACGTGTCGAGTTGAGGTGTTAGGGACGACGGTGGACGTGTTACGGGTTGAAGTAGTGTGGGTGTAAACGAGTGTTAGAGGAGAGGGCGTAGAGCGTTGGGTTGGCAGCGTAGGTGTCCGAGGCGTCTGAAGCGTAAAGTTGACGTGCTAGGGACGAGTTGAAGCGTTTCGTCAACGTGTTAGGGACGAGGGTCAGAGGTGTAGTGTGCGACGTTGAGAGTGCTGGGTTAACGTGTCGAGTTGAAGTGTTAGGACGACGGTTGGAGTGTTACGGGTTGAAGTGTTGGGTAAACGAGAGGGCGAGGGCCTAGAGCGTTGGGTTGGAGCGTTAGTGTCCGAGGTGTTGAAGCGTTAAGTTGACGTGCTAGGGACGAGTTGAAGCGTTTCGTCAACGTGTTAGGGACGAGGGTCGAGTGTTAGTGTGCGACGTTAGAGTGCTGGGTTAACGTGTCGAGTTGAAGTGTTAG